>JAOPUG010000007.1:24698911-24709317 GCA_027564375.1 Micropterix facetella | reverse complement strand
TCATGTTTAAACACTATTAGCATAAAATTCTCTTTTAAATGAAGCCAACACCATAGCTATTAACATTATTTTTATGTGTTTTATTTCATTTTATAGTTGTAAGGGTCTAAATTGTACACCTCAAAAAAACATCCTATACTATGCGAGAGAAAAAAACTAAACATATTATAGGTCATGGTAACATTTAGATGCTTTCAAAACGTGAGTTTATAGACGAGTGCACTGTTAGTTGTTGGTTAGCGTTAAAAGTTGTTTTAGAATCTCTTTGTTCATATATACCCGTTGCAGTAACGGCCCACTTTAATGTCTAACGACAATTATCTTACAGGCAGCTGGCTTTTATAACATCACGTGGCAGTACCAAGTACTGACCACGCCCAACGCTGCTTAACTTTGGTGATCTCACGGGAACCAGTGTTTCAATGTAGCTACGGACGTTACATGTTTGTCTGCAATCTAAAGGTCCATTTTATCAGAGACTGTGTCAGGGTGAATTGAACTCGATGATGTAAATATAAGTTATATGTAATTATCACTTTTATATTTTGTATCATCGTTTTATAATAATTTTGTAAAGGCTTGTGTAATTAGCAAATTTCCACACCTGCCGATACTGCTAACTATGAACTCCTAATTTCTGCAAATTGATAATATGCTTTCCCAAATAGACGCTTGGAAATACAAGGAGACCAAGTAACATTTTGTCATTTTTTGAGGTCCGTTTGATTGAGAATCTGTTAAGATAAAAAAAACAGTACTAATTTCGCCAGTTTGATTATTGAATATAATACATAGAGGCCAAATGCATTTAAAGCTAAGCTATATCCATATATTTGTAAAGCAGGACGCTGCCATGGAATATGTACAGTCCAATAACCAAACACAGTGGAATTCTAAAGCTGGCTTGGACTGCTGTGCCGCTACTGAGGATATTAGACAAAATTGCACCTGAGGACATATTTAGGAAAAAGTGCAACAAACAACCCGAAGGAAGTGAAGACTGCATTCTGAGCAGGGAGAGGGATCTTAACATCACAGCAGGATAGGGAAACATATACACGGAGGGTTCCAAGATGAACGAAAGGACAGGAGCCGGGGTATCCTCTTGAAAGCTGAAACTGGGCTTTATGAAATCAATGGGATTGTACGCCACGATCTTCCAAGCGGAAACAATTGGGATCGTTATGGCGGCACTCGAGGTTGATAGTAGGAAAATTCAAGGTAAGCAAATAAACATCTTTTCAGACAGTCGTTCATCAGTGTTACAAGCATTGGATAACCGAAAGGTTTCTTCAAAACTATAGAATGGTGATAGATTGCATCTCGAAAATGAATAGTCAGCCTGATATGGATGAAGGGATACAGTGGAGTACAGGAGAATGAAGAGGCGGACAAGCTAGCAAGAAAGGGCTTAGCGAGACCCGTTATCGGACCTGAGCCAGTGCTGCCACTGGCAAGAGATACACAAGAACGGCTTTGCACGAACGAACAAAAAGCGGGGTGAAGAATAGATGCTAAATGGCAAAATGTTGGCAGGCAAAGAGAACCATTATACATCCCAGCCTGCGACTAATGAGCTAATGCATAGGGCTCTCCAGAATTAATCTGAGAATAATAGTGGGCATTGCAGACTCAATAAGCTCCTCCACGTTTTGGGTGTAGCAGCCTAAAAGGCAACCTGCCAGGGCTGTGAAATGGAGGAGATAGTGGAGCGTGTGTCTGGGCATTTCAGGTGTTGTCTGCAAGGAGAAAGAGGATCGCAGGAAAGTATGCGATAGATATACTGAGATATGTGGGAACTGGCCATCATGGATGCTACATATATTATCCAGCGTGAGCTGGTTGCAATACTTGTAGGTAAGACAGATTATGAGGGGATAAAGGCCCCGCATGTAGAACCAAGCGTAGGCTCCAGGCAACCATCCCCAACAACAAAAATCAAATACACTGTCGCTTTCATTTGATCGAGCGATCGAAGCAACTCGTCGAGTGCTTTCAGCCAATCAGCTATCGCCGTATTTGCCCGCGTCCCGCTTGACACTAAAGGAGGGATTTTAGATATACTCTTTAAAACCGAGACATTTAAAATAATAACAAGCCTAATAACCACTATGAATCACTGCATCTATATTTCATAATATTCTACAAGACCATTATTTAAAACTGAACAATCGGAGATTCGCCTCGAACTCCAAAAAAATATTTCTAAGCAACAGGATGCTCGATTTATGGAATAGACTACATGACAGTGTGGTGAATACAAAAACAATGAATGGGTATCACAAAAACTTATAGGCAACATTAATAATACCAGTCTAGAGCTATTAACAGTAATGGAGTGCGATACTGTGTCGCAGTTGGTCTGCAAGCCAGTCGTAAACTGGAGAACAGAATATCGGGAGACAACGAGAGACAAACAATGCCACTCTTACTTACCTTTGAAATAGTAGCCGAGTGCTAAAATGACATCAGAAATCTGAATGGCAATCTCCCTTGTTGGTGCTGCTATAACAACTTGCAAGCCCAGGTTAACATCGATCATTTCCAATGCTATTATTCCAAACACTAGTGTCTTACCCGTGCCAGACTTTCCTTCCACTAATAGGTCTGTAAAAATTTAAAATACAAACAAACATAGCACAGTGCAAATTATAATGGCAATAAAAATATTTTGCGATCCTGCTAAAAATCCCTCTGTTACTCAGTCGAATCTGTCCGATTTTTATACTAATTTAAAAAATCTTCAGTAGTAATGCTCTGATTGAGAAAAGATTCCGTTTGATGTGATATACCTATACACATGTATTAAGTAATAGTAATATCAGCAATCATATGTGTGCGTTCATTTCTTCAGATACTTAGTCAATCTCTATAACCCAATCAGGGCATAAGGACCAAAATAAGATAAAAATACAAACCGAAACCGCATCTCCCAAGAGGAATAGCCTTCAACTGCACCGGAGAAGGTTTCAAAAAACCGCATCTGCTCAAACCGGCGTAAACATCATTCGAGAGCATCATGCCCTCGAAAGTAATATCATCGCTTACAATTACATCTTTTGTCCTTGTCTTCTTTCCTAATTCGTGTGCTAAATGTTTCTGTGCCATTTTTATACATGAATAAAATCTAACTGAAAACGTTCACAGTTTATAACCTCGCTTTCATTATTTTGACATTTCATTTCAATGTTACCTGCCAATTAGAACCAATCGAATGCCAAAAATATATATTTTTTCATAATGGCAATTTGTACATTTTGATGCCGCATAGAATCGTCGGTCGAGCGAGCACATAATCGGGATAGATCGGTGTAAATTCGGAAATAAATCAGGCGTCCTTTTCTAGTACCATAAGTTGGAAAGAGACGTATACCAATTTATCCGAATAATTTCGTAACGCACGCCACTTGGTCTCGTTTGGTTAGTATATGATGTTCGTGCTCGCCCGTCCGGAACTGGCGGGGGCGCAGTTGCTCGAATAATTTCGTGAATTGTGTGGTATAATCAGTTGTATAAAAAAACATAAAAATGTTGACTATTTTAAACGTTTTCGCGTGGTTAAAAGCGCCAAATATTTAAAGGTTCAGTCGACGCATCCGGTGAGTGGTGTTCATTGAAATCTAGAACAAGAGGTCAATAAAATGGCTTCTATTTCTGAAAGTTTATTAATATTTTGAGCTATCTATTGCTATTATTAATCGTCTGTATCATTAGAATTGAAGCTTAGAAGGGTTTTTATTTATATTAATGCGAGGGTGCTGGTGCAGTGCTGTCGGTGAAAGGGTAAGAATCGTCTTTTCTCCCGCAAATTGTTTATTTACATTTTTGAGTAGTTTAACGGATTGTTTATTGTTGGCTTTCTTTTCAATTTGAATGATATTTTAGGTCGATTCGTGCACGCGATGTTTGATAATTTAAAAGTATTCCTAATCTTCAACCGGAAGTCGAGACATATTAATTATAATTTATTCTTTTCAACATATTTTTATTCTAATTGTGATATGTAATTGTTGCGAATGGATGAGAAAGGAATGCCTGTCGTGAAATAGTTTTGCGGAAAGGAATTTCTGTAATTTATAAATATTTTCGTGCAGGTTTCATAAATATGTCCAATAATTGATAAATACATACATACAATAATTCATAAATATGTTCGTGTAACTTGTTATTATGGTATGGTCGAAGGGCTATGTAACCATTTTCTCGTTAAATAGATTGCAATTAGAATGTATGGTTAACTTGCAATATTTCCAATATTAATCAGAATTTTTGGGAAATTATTAAACTCATTGGGAGTGGGTAGTTACTTGGAGAATAAAAACGCTCTGAGCACAGTATGTCATCTTTTTGTTGAGTAAAACTGCAAAGTTCATTGGCAGATGACATTTATTAAATGGAGATGTTCACTGACATTTTCTCCCACTAAAGGGCGATTGTTTCTAAAAAGTGTTAACTGAATGGACTCACCACCCCCAAGCTCGCTGTGTGAGAGGCAGAACATAAATAAATTAGTATCTAGGCCATATGCTGTTAAACAGGGATAAAAACCCTTCAGGTTAAATATCTAATTTTAATTACATATTGAAACAAAAAAAAAATCATTTTTTTTAGTTTCTTAATAGTATTTATAGCTGGGAAATGTGCCAGACATCTGGCAACACTGCTTGCTTATCAAACCACTATATTTTTTTCTTCTCCCTTTGGTACGTACAATAAATTATCAACATTCTTCCTTACTTCTCATACACCGAGCTTTCTATGGACACTCCCAGGCGGTGCATCGTTCACTTCATACCTTTAAGAAACAGTCGTTACTGGCGTCACCTACAAAAAGTGTTTTGCACATCCCCATTTTTATAATTAAAATTTTTATATTGAAATAAAGAACAATATATTATGCTTCTGTTGAGCGGAAATAATGAAAATAAAATAATGTTTCCTTCCAGTGACATTGTTTTGGTGACTTAGTCAAACGTCCCCAAAGACCTGAAAAACGATAAAAATTTGTTTCTAGCAGGGATGCAGGGTCGGAGCGGGGGCGGACACGGGGCGCCGTACGACGGCAAGATCGCAGGACTCTATGACCTGGAAAGTACACTCGGCGCTGGCCATTTTGCTGTTGTCAAGCTGGCCAGGCATGTTTTCACCGGCGAGAAAGTGGCCGTCAAGGTCATCGACAAGAGCAAGCTCGACGAGGTCTCCCGCGCCCATCTCTTCCAGGAGGTGCACTTTCTCAACCTATTTTTGACTAGTGTAAAAAAAGATAAGGAACCTATTATAGGGTTGAAATAAATGCTTTCAGACCGTCTATACTGAAGTCTATTATAAGCATGCACAAGACTGGCTAACGAACTGCTGAGGCAAAAATAGTAGTCACAAAATATCTTTAAAGGTCCCATTGCACACAGGCTCGGAACCTCAGCTTCCAGGATTAATCTAATTATAATTTAAATAGTTAAGTGGCCACGGGACACCTTCAAAAACAGGGTTTGTGAGTCCGTTTTCTTTGGGCATCTAATCGAATAAATAACTTTTTTTATTATTTTAATATGAAAGACAAAGAAATAATCTACCACGATTGAGGTTCCATAGTAAGTAGAAACAATATTATATGGAGTACATGTAGTAAAATGCACATTTTTTGTAAAGTGTTTGAAAATGGACAATGGGTAATATAATATATTATTATTGTACTGGGTTGAGATTCAAACTATACTTAAGAGTCAGAGTAATAACCTGAAATTACAGTTAAGCGCCGTAAGCAGTTTGTTAGGTTCGAATAAGGGACTCCTAAGCTTTCACCTTAAGTTGGCTACAGTGTGGCGCTCGCACAAGATATGTAGAGCAGGCCTCTTCATCTCCACATTTCCTGCAAAGAGAATTGGTCCTCTTACCGATGGTTGTGAGGTATTTGTTGAGGGCAACATATCCCGTTATTAGTCCTGACACTGTTATTAGGGGTTTTCCCAATTTGAGCAGTGTCAAAAAGCCAAGCCTAAGGCAATCACACCCACTCATGTAGTCCTTAACTTTTATAATTATGCCTTTAGAAGAAAGAGTGTCCAGATTTCAGAATCAGTATAAAACATTGCATAATTCGTTTTCTCTGGATACGTTACATCTCTTATCCTTTAGATGAAAAAAGGCAAGCTAACCTTTCCCGACCCTGACCTAATCTGAATCTAGTGACCGAATGTGTTTTTGCCCCACTCCCGACTCTGATAATAAAGTAATCTTAATATTGCAGGTGCGATGCATGAAATTGGTACAACACCCCAACGTAGTGAGGCTTTACGAGGTTATAGACACTCAAACAAAACTATATCTTATTCTCGAACTCGGTGACGGCGGAGATCTCTACGATTACATTATGAAACACGAATCTGGATTATCGGAAAGTTTAGCTAAGGATTATTTTAGGCAAATCGTTAGAGCCATTTCATATTGTCATAGGTAAGTTTCCTTCTACATTCGTTTAAATTTATTTTAAAATATATATTTTTTTGTTACATAATGGTAAAGTTGCAGATAAGACACAATAGATTATGATGACTTTATTTACACTGATTTAAAATTTAAATAACGTAATGTCCTTGCTGCGTGTTTGCCCTCTGCCACTTCATGAATAAGATTATAGACCATTTTAATAGAAATCTAAGCAGTGGGGATAATATTTTTTTATATCAGATCTAACTGCAATTGAAGACCTTTTTTGCAAAGCGGTACATCAACAAAAACCTTTTTTACTAAAGAAACCTTTTAAATTATGTTGTTTAATAACTACAGGCACCCTTATATTTTTTTTAAATTTCGACAATTATCCCTTGGAATCACTTCATTTTTTTAAACAGTTTGTCAGTAACTTTTCAGGATAATTTAGATAACAGGCAAGACTTTATTGGGCTGTAAAACACCCGGCCGCCACAAATCCGTAAATCGTTGTTTATGTCGTAAGACTCCAGTTTATGTCTTTTGCTTGCGCGTCGGATTGCCATCACTCACAGTATTTTTTATTGCATAATTTTGACCACAGTTACATATGATTGCCCATCTAGATTTAATCAGTACACTTCAGTATAAACATAATAAATAGGTATGTTAACGCTAGTGTTTTTTTTTTTCAACTTGCATCAATCAGCATCGGATTGGACTACTATTTCCATAAAATAAAATGGCCGACTCTGACATTTTTATGAAATCGAAGACTATCGCGGTTGTTTGACGTTATGAATAAGATAAAATTGTTTTATCTTATTTATAATGTGACATTTTTGGTTGCAAAATCTGTCAAATTCAACATTATAATTACGTAAAACGCTATCTCCTCCAAAGAATATGTTTATTAGCTTTATTTTATTTATTAGGGACAAAATTATATATTGTATCAATTCATTTATAAAGTTGGAAATATTGTGAAATAATTAATTAGTCATTATTTCAATTAGTCAAATTGAAAAAAAAACCAAAATCTCTGACATCACTCGGTGAGGAGATGGACTTTTGCTTCTATACAACTCAGATGATATATTACTTTTAAAAAATACCTTTACCCGCCTACTAAAGCAATGGTTGCTGTTGTCATTTTCCATGTTTTTTTTTTACTAATGCGTCCGGCTCTGAAAGGAGTAAATTTGACATGAAACAATTTAAACTTTATTTTTGCAAAAAAGCTTAATATTTCACTTTGAGAAAATGGTCCTTAATTGGCAGAGATCTTCTAAAGGACACAACACAAAATGCTAGCATATTGAAAAATTACCTGTTTCAGTATTTTTTAATTTTGTTGAATTGCAGGTTACACGTTGTACATAGAGACCTTAAACCGGAAAACGTGGTGTTCTTCGAGCGCCTCGGTATAGTCAAACTGACAGACTTTGGATTTAGTAATAAATTTTGCCCAGGCCAAAAATTAGAAACGTCGTGCGGGTCCCTCGCATATTCAGCCCCCGAAATACTGCTGGGTGATTCGTACGACGCACCCGCCGTCGACGTTTGGTCGCTCGGCGTCATACTCTTTATGCTAGTCTGCGGCCAGGCGCCGTTCCAAGAAGCCAATGATAGCGAGACGCTCATTATGATAATGGACTGCAAGTACACGATACCGCACTACGTCTCCACCGGATGCAAGCGGTTAATAGGACGTATGCTGGTTCGAGAGCCAGAGCGGAGGGCGACCTTAGCTGAAATCGCGGCTGATACTTGGTTGACAGATGGAATTACAGATAATGATAGCGCTGAATTTTTGGATGCTCCGCTTGTGACGCGGGAACAGTTAACAGGTAATTCAGATTACTCTAATGAGTGCATTTTGCACTATAAGACCTTATCTGCTTGGCTATTGGTAATATTATTATTATATTTTTAACAGGCAGGCAGCTTAAGCTGATGAATCTGATTGTTCCTTGCACTACATTTTTTGTGGAATAAGTTCAGTTCGTTTTTAAAGTCGTTGCCACTTTTGGCACTGATTACTACACTATAGTGAGCATTCCATTAGTTTACGACTACTGCTAAGGAAATGTTTCTCAGGATTTAAATGCTGGACTCTCAAGTCCACGTGAAAATAGTCTGCAACTCAGGAACGTCATACCGTGCTGTCAGGATCTTAAATGTCTCGATCGAGTCACTCAGCGCTCTCAAACCGAGACCCGCCAATCTCTCCTTGTATGTTAGATGTTTCAAGTTAAAAGGCATGTAGTCATTCTTGACTAACTTTCTGTAAAGGATCGATATCCTTTTTAAAGTATATTTCAGACTTTTGATAGGCACATTCTAAAATGGGTCTTACAAAGGACTTACAGATTTTCCTCATCACTTCCTTTGTATTATGGTAAATAGCTTTCCGAATGAGGAACTACGAGTTACCTTCTTCACTATTGCAGTCACGTTTTCATCCTATTTTAAGTCTTCAATGACTATTACGCCAAGATCCGTTTGTGATTTAACAGCACGAAGATGGGTCTGTTTCAGAAAGTACAGTTCGAGTAGTGGATTTGCATATATTTTCTATCGTCTGCGTAAAGACTCATGTTGACAATATACTAGCTCGTAGGTCTGTCAAGTATAGGAGTAATACTGGCCCCAAAATAGATCCTTATGACATTACATAAGTCCGATAAAGCCACTTCAACCCTTACTTGGAAGGTGCAATTAGTAAGAAGTCTGGAACCATTTCAAAATACTTCCTATTATCCTCAGATGCTTAAGCTTTAATAGAAGACGGTTTAATAGGGACTCTTTCTAGCTTTCTTGTAATCTAAATATATCACACCGATTGGGTCTTCCTTATCCCAGCTGGACGTCTACTCGTCGAAACATTGAATGAAATTCGTTACAACAGATCGACCTGGCACAAATAGGTGTTGTTCATCCTTGATAATGTTCTGCTGAAATATTTTTTCAATTACGCTCTATTTTGTTCCGTTGCTGTTCTGATATATCATTTCTTTGGCCTATGGTGTTATAGTAGATATATGTCAACAGCGGGTCACTAAGATTCATTGCGGAAATAAATGACTATAGCTGTTGCACGTCGTCCTGAAGACTATCTAATATAATGTCTTATGCTATTTCATAAGCAGGGTGAGTGTTTTCTTTCCGCACGTATAACTCATTTTTTACTTACATGCATCGAGTCAAAAGTTATATCATGAGATTTGGCATTTCACAAGGAACCTACCCATATATAATTATTTAGTATTTTATCCATAATTACCTATTTTTTAGCAAACTAATTTCTTGTCGTTCTCTCTTTAACTCTTTGGGTTCTTGAAAGAGGTAAATATATTATGTTATATATGCTTCATCTGGATTATTAGACATTGCCAATTGACATTTTCAGCGTTAAAAAGGTATGAAATCATCTACAGCGCCTACCCACATTTTATAAGCAGCAAAGTTCGACGACATTCTGAAAATGAAACTTAAACTTTACTGTCGGAACATGCTCTCTTTCTAGCTTAATGAGGTATATAGGTGCATAAAAGAGACAATATATGTGAGAATACGCCGCCGCACTGCTCCAATACTGGCTGTGTTATTGTAGCGATTAAAACGTATGAAGCATTTGATAATGACAAATCAGAAATAGTGACTAGCAACAATCGGCATGGCCCACGCATGTCATGGGCGTGGCCTAAGTAGGCCTCCGGCTACCAGAGTGTCAGTGAATCAGCGCGGGCCACGACAGTCTATAGTGAAATAAAAAAAACTGACAAGTGAAAAAAAAGTGACAAGAGGAGTATGGTTATAACCTCGAGAGACAGTAATACCACAAATATATATAAAAGATGTGTTAGTGCTATATGAACTCTGGCATCAAGCATAGATCTTAAGCGCAGGTATTTAAATTATCAATGGCTCCTCCTCCGGCTGGAACAAGTGTAAAATTATTGTAAAATCATTCG
>JAOPUG010000007.1:24603747-24618605 GCA_027564375.1 Micropterix facetella | reverse complement strand
TATAATTTCTTATATATATATATCTTACACAATCTAATTATTCATTTATTTATTCCATAAATACTTTCCGATTATGTAAAATCAATGTTTCTTTTTGTAAACTAAATGTCATTTGTTACCGTGTTTTTTGGTCACCGTCAATTTGTTTGTGCCCCCAAATGTGGCACTCCATATGTGGCCGACTCAGTCCTGTAAAGTGTATCTAATTTTTAAACTTTTTTATTTATTATGTGCTATACAAGTAACCTTAGTTTTCATCAAATGCACGGTCCTCACTGTTTTAGTAATTTTAAGTGATCACAGCTTTTGAAATGTATTGATTTAATTAAATATTCCCATATAAAGTGGGCGAGGCAGTCCAAAAAAAGAATCCCAGTGTCGCCCACCTGTGGGCTCCATGATCCCCTGGAGCTATGCCGCTATTGCCCCCTTGTGAGCGACACTGGGATTAACTTGTTAATTAATTAAAGATTGTGATAGTCACAGGCTTTCACAAGTGTTCACGTTTGATTTATGGGCAAGTAAATTTCATGTTGATAGCTTTAAAACTGGCCAGGATAATAGTTCAACTTAATTACCATGAGTTGTTCTCACTTTGTCTAATATCACAGTGTAAATAAAACTACCAGTGTGCCAACAAACTCCCCATTTTGGCAACCGTGCGGTGTGGAGGGCGAGCAGGAAGGAAAATCTTCCAGAAAGCTTTCAGCGATTTTGTGTGCTTTGTGGAGGGTTATACGACTTTTTTAAGCTATCGAATCTGTTTACAATTAGTAGGACAATCAGAGTTGGCAGCAGCGGTATTTCCAATCAACCAAAGGCATTGCTAACTAGTAGTTTTATTTACACTGCTATTGTTATAATATATTGTTTATTTCTGCCAATTTCAGAGCCAATATTTTTATGTTTTTCAAAATATTATTAAGTTTGGTTGATTCTTTATTAGAAAAAATAAACTATAGACAGTCCGAGTAATATGGCTTGCTAATTTGGTTTACCGTAAAATGTAATTTTGATTTATACTACTTTTAGTTGTAATGGAATTATTTAACGCATGCTTTTCAACCTCAACTGCCCCCCGCTATTATGCAGCTCAAAGGTATACATTTCTGTTGATTCATTTCAATGATTGGCAGATTAATCATATGACGAAGACTTTGTTGTTTGAAATTGGGGCAGCTTTTGATTTTTCCGGGACTTCTGCAGTGGATACAGTTTTTGTACTTCTCGTTTTAGTTATTAAGTTTGTCGTCCGATCGAGAAGAGACTACCAACTTTTTAATCCACATAGTTTAAGGTGACGTCCACTAAAGGGTTTATTGTGTATTTTTTGCAGCGAGTCGCGGCTTCAACGATGCGCCTCCGCCGTACGTCCCACCGGAAGGTCCCTGGGCTGCAGCCCCGCCGCCTGCGTACTCGCCGCAGCCTCAGGGCTACTACGGATGGGTTCCACCCACCAATGTGAGCGATACCTTCTTCAATGCGGTAATATCTCTGATTAGTTCGCATTCATTAAATCGCCTTTGAATTGCAGGTTTTCCCAGATCGGCCATCGCCAAACACGGTGTTCATGTCAAGTGCTCCGCCGCCGTATCCAGGTGTCGGATCGTATGCACCGCAGGCTGGATTCCAAGCGGGTCCGGCTTACCCCCCGGCCTACGGCGGAAATGCCTACGGTGGAAATGCCTATGGCGGAGGCTACTCTGCACCCCCCGCCTATCCAGGCCAAGCGCCAACACAGAACGGAGGATATCCCTATGGGGGCTATCCGCCTGCAACCTCTGGAATGTCCAGCGCTGGTGAGTTTCATCTCCCGTAATGCAGGGTTAAAATGGATGTTATTCTGATACATTTCCATCTTCAAAGTTTTTTTTTGGGTTATGCTTAGCGGTAGCTTAGTGGTTAGGTCACCTGATCTTTCATTATAAGAGCCCTGGTCACCATTTTCCGTTAGGATAAAATTGACGAAACATTGGAATTCTGCGAATACAGTAACATGACACCTATACTTACATAATGGTTTTAAGGGATTTTCATAAGGCGAACAACATATTTATTGTGAAATGCTCACAATAAAGACTTTTAGATAGATTGATAATTCTTCAGTTCACTACAGTGATGACATAAAAAGCCTTTCATACCAAATATAAAACACACAGGCTATAGTTACTTTGAGATTCTTCTCAATCCAGTCAGGTTGTGTCATGCTTAGGGATGATTCGATATTGCTAATCTGATGATACTAGTACTCGTCGTTTGTATTGAATCAAAGTATCGATACCCGCCAGATATCAAATCAGAAATATCGATACTTGTCGATACTCATAAAAAGTAATTTTTCAGGACATATCTAGTACATATAAAAAAACTAACTCATTATTTAGAAATCATCAAGAGATTCTCTATGAAAAAGTCCAAATCGAACAGCTAGTACAAGCACCTACATAATAATTATTAAATTAAGGAAACAATTCCTTATGCCCGCAAAACCCTGAAAAATAAATATTTATCCAAATGTTTCCTTGGCAGGCTGGATTTGGTTTTAGTCATTAATGCATCAGCTTTCGAAAATAAGCATTCGAAATGTTAATACAAAATACAGTTTTCATTTCTTTACATTCTTCAATCCGCTTACTCTTCAACGAAGACCCAGGACTTGACAAATACATAGATAATTATTCATCACAATACTTGTTTTTTTGTGTGTGTTAAGGCTAGTTCTTTTTACACCAGCCAAGTCATATTTTTATGGCATTTCGTCTTCCGACTCGCTGCTAGTTTCTTGAACACGATGCAGTTTCTTGAACAATTTCTTTCAACTTTTCTTTTGCATGTAGTAGGTGATGGCATTTTGAAAGTGTAAGGATTTGAAACGTGAGTTAAGCAACATTGCTTCTTTGAATCTTTTATTTATTTCATATTATGTCCGCCTACGCAATCCATTCAATACTAGTATTTAGTATTGAAACATAAGTATCGATGCCAAAAGTATTGAATGATAAGTATCGATACTTAACTAGTACTCGGTGGTTCAAATCAACCCTTAACCGTGCTTTCTTCTATTATCCTTTTATCTATATAAATGTAAGCGACTATTTTTTCGTCCAAGATACTTAGCCATACTGAAAGTTTCTGGATTCGGATAAAGTAAAACACTTATAATGTTTATATTGTATTTACTGTTTTTCAAAGTATTCTCCCTGACAATTTATACAGTTTTTCACGCTTTGAGACCATTGGGAATAGCAGTTGGCCTAGTTTTTTTCAGAGGTCTCCTCGATGGCTTCTCGGAACGCTTTCACCTGAAAGAAGAAATCGCAGGGTGCATGGTCCGGGCTGTATGAGGGATGCGTCATCAGTTCCACGTTTGAGGTTTTCAAAAATGCCATGGTCATCTTAGCGGAGTGGGTGGATGCATTGTTGTGATGGAGGACTACTCTGCTGCGAGAACACTTTGCATGAACTTTTTCTAAAAACTGGGCAAGCAAATGATAACGTACCAATCTGCAGTGACTGTTCTTAGCATTTCAAGTGAAATTGTCGTGTAATGTCTCGTCTTGCTAAAAAAAAAAGGAACCATAATTTTACCAGTGCTTTGCCCTTTATTGACTTTTGTCGGCAAATCCTCTAAAGGAAAGACCCACTCGGCCGATTGACTCTTTCTTTCAGGTTCATAACAGTACACTCAGCTTTAGTCTCCTGTTATGATATCATATACTGCTAATGATTGCCCTCCTTTGTATTTTTTAATCAAATACACCACTTAACACGCTGTCTTTTTGAACTTTCATTAACTCATGCGGTATCCATCTCGAACAAAGCTTCCGAACTTTCAGGTATACCTTCAAAATATCTTGCACTTGGCTCATGCCAATGTCAATATTGTACGAATTTTGTTGTGTGAATGTAAATTTTTTATCTGTTTGAATTAGTTATTGTACAGCATCAATGTTAGTTTCTGTTACCGCTGTCGTCGGCCGGCCTTCACGTGAATCGTCTTTGGCAACTTTCTTGTTGACTTAAACCACAGCGAAAATCGTAAAAAATCATACATCAAAAAAATTCTTGACAAATCCATCATTAGGTGAACACGCAATTTTCAAGATGGCACCACAAAGAAAAAACAAATGACAGACTTAAAAAATAAAATGTATTCTACAGCGAGAATTCTATTTTCAAAAATAGGAATACTTTTTATCTTTGGGCCAGTTCCAGAAATTGTCATTATTGCCCATGTATACTTTCAATCCTGAATATGTGATGTATGTAAGTACCACAGCTGACTGCCAAAAACAGTCATTGTAATTCCTGATGTAATTGCACCAAGCACCGAATCATTGGATATTCCACTGAATACGTGTTTTTTTTATTTTTCAGATGCCAAAGCAGCCGAAGCCGCCGCTAGCGCAGGAGGATATACTAATGACAGTATGCATAGCGCTTCAGCTCCACCTGCTTACCAAGTCAGTATACTGTTTTAAAAATAAAAACAGTAACCTCCGATCTACTCACTTTCAATTGCTACTTTTCTGTTTCTTAGGAGCCACCGCCGACGTATCAGCAATCGACACACAAGAAGGACAACTAGTTCAAGCATTATGTACCACCGTATTTACATTACAGCAACGTTGGAAATTATATTAACCTTTGCCTTGCAAATAAAAGCATTTATTAGTAGTCGTGCAATCCTTTGCTGTTATTTTTAGGACTTATGAAATGTCTATTTTACAGCATTGTAGACCTTTAGTTTTATTCCTTTAGTTTAATCATATTCCTTTAGGTTAATTTCACACATAAAAGCACAATACTTTGTATGTGTAATAAACTAATTTTGTTATTGATATAATGTGATTATTTTAAATAAAACTACAAAAATATTATTTTGTCGAGAATAATTTAATTTTAGCTTTTATGGCTTAATTATTAATTTACATTATTTGGAATATATTAAGTTGTTTCGCTAAAACTGCAAGTATACATCATTCGATACGAGTAATTTATAATACTGATGCGAAACGAACGATAGTTCAAATGCAAACCGGCTCACCGAATATAACAACGCTATCAGCTACGAGAATCGCTTAAGTACGTCGGTTAATAAATAAACGATTAATATTTTCCTAATAAATACATCACATGTTTAAATCGCCGGGTAATTCGATTTACAGTACCAACAAAACACTTATCTTTACGTAAACAATAGAAAAATAACAATGAGAAACTAAAAATGTCCATTTTAATCACATTAAATACCATGAAGCTAGTAAAATGAGAAGAGATGGTAATGTGTCTCCGTGTATACGATCAGTGCTAATTTTTTTTAAATTTACACAATTTATAAAATTTATACACCCCCTTACAAATTTACATCACACCCGATTCGACGTATCAGGAGATCATGTTAAATGAGGAGCTATCGATCTGATAGTCCTTTTTCGAATTTGGAATATCATTATCTCTTTGGCGTAATTTCATCGCTCTCGCGAATGACGGCTCTCACTCGCGATGACCTCCTCTTACAAATGATGTCCTTATGTTACGTAAATTACTGATCCACTAGATCTGGATAACACCTTTCATGCCATTATTTGTCAGTGATTGATTATATTTAATGCAGCTTTTTGGTGGGGGTTAATTTTTTCCCGTTGCATGCTACTTTGCATTATTTGCGAGCTAAAAATTAGGGTCACTGGGCCCACCGGCCTGCCTCACAACTGAGCAACAAGGGCCACTCTATCAAACACGCATTACTACCTTCATGCATAATACTGTTTAACTGTGATGTTAAAAATGAAGATAGAAAACAATTTGGTCCCATAAATAAACATAATAACTAAATTGGAACGAGTACTAAGAAATTTCGCTGTCTTTGGTATGTTTCCCCGGGCACAAACTGTAGAAAAAAAACATGGCAGCCTTTTGTAAACACAATGTCTTCCCTAAACATTATTACCTTACGCTACTAGTTTACGAAAACACGGATAATCTAGTGTAATTAAGAAATAATTGAACTAATCTCACGAAAAACGACTATGACTAGCTTAGATTCATACCTATGAAAAGCGCATCGTTATATTATATACAAAAAAGTTATACAGAAATTGTGGCAAGTTCTGTCGAATGTCGGCATAAGATGACATTGATTTGTATAATATTAAAACTTAACTGCTAACAGTGGAAGTTGAGTCATTTAACCTATCTGTAATTCAGTCAATGTTATTTTTTTAGAAACTGATATTACGGAGTGTAGTTTGAGTGGTTTATCGAAACTACAATGAAACCAGTTATGCAGAAAATCTACCATACAAAGATAGACTCATAATTGAAAATTAATCATAGCTCTGATTGCAAAGAAAAAAGTTCAAATGATGGCCATGCACTACAGACTGTGATGAATCCCATTGCCACCAGACCACCAGTAAAATTCGATGAAAGCAAAAGAAAAGCTTTGTAATATGTAACATGCCTTGCTATTTTCCGAGAGGGTATATTTAGTTTGATCCCATGGATCTATAATATAGAAAGGATTCCGTTTGTCTCGTTTCATACGAGACGTGAAAAGGTCGCAATGTTCGCCTTACGAGCGTGCGAGACAAACGAATGAGCTTCGTTGACTAGGCTCTGTCCTTTCCTCGTTGGTCCTACGGTTCTATCGCTAGATCGCAAAGAGGAAAATGCTTTGGCAGATACGGATTTGAAATTTGGCAAGTTTCCGCTGGCGGAATCGTAGGTGTCTCGTTCCGTCGCTAAACTAGAGTAGATTGCGCGGTAATTTCAGTCGAGCGCCGAACGTCGGATCACTTCTTTTTGGCCGCAGCCTGCGCCTTCTTCTCGAGTTTCTTGCGCACCTTCTCCGCATTCTGCTGATCTTGGCGCAGTTTCTTGATGGCACGCTTGAGTCTTCTACGCTGTTCGCCGTCGCCAGCCCCCAAAGCCTTGAGTTCTGCGGATCCCAGAGCCAGCAGAACGGCGCCGTCCACGCCTCGGGCTGCAAGTGATCCCGCCGCTCGCTCTAAGCCTCCCAAACCCGAAACCCACTGCCATACCTAAAAATAAAGAAATGAGCGAATTAAGAGAAGAAGAGGTGAGTGGAAGGAGGTGTTATTTGGATTACTACTGAAAATGTTCTTTACAAATTAGGGTAGTTTCACCGATCATTTCATTATTATCCCTAATATATCAATATCAACTGAAACCGGTCTGATCGATTAGTACGTCTGTATTTCAGTTTGGTAAGCCAGATCCGTCGTTTTGACGTTTCTAATTACAACCAGCACAATATATTTAACACAAAATTAATAATTAACAAGTGGAGCTATTGGACATTTTCGCATAAAAAAGAATGCTGCTTTGCCTAGGCGCGGGTCGAACGACTCGAGAACTGAAGAACATCGGGTAGAACTCCACTTACGTATTTCTTTGTTAACCCTTTTCGCATAAATAGAATCAGCCTTTCTGTAAAAATATCTAATATTTTCTGTCCAAAATTTAGCTCCATTTTCAATAGCTTGTAAACCGTACTGCTTTTATAAAACCAAATAGAAGGTGCTTCATCTATATCTTCATTTCTAGGGCTAGCTCTACAATTTACAGACTACTTAGTATCTTAAATTTTTTATATGGAAGTTGCGTGAAAATAAAACGCCTTTACATTAATTTTAGGCGAAATATTTGGCTTTTATTTTCTCAGCCTGAAATGTGAGGTTTCTAATCACTAAGCTTTTGGTATTTGTACAATAAATGCAGAATAGCGTGTTCAATGTTTCATTTTTCATAATAGCATGTTTCATGTTTTCTCTCAATCATCTACGCTGCAAATCTTCCTCTCACCAGAGACGTTATGTCCGCTACCTTAGCTTATGACACTGCTATTCTTTCGAGCGACCCCAATTAACAAAAGGCCTCTGACATGCTCGCAAGTCGAACTCGACAATATCTATCAGTGGCTCGCCAAAACGAGAATCAAGGCTAGCGCATCCACATTTGCACTATGAAAAGGTGACTGCCCACCTGTGAAACTGAAGATGACAGCTTAACCCACGAGAACTGCATAAAATATCTCGGAATCTACCTAGATAGACGGCTAACTTGTAAAAAAAAACAAGATAATTCAATTTAACGTCAAGTTCAAAATTGGCTTATAGGATGTGGCTCATGCCTTTCCCTTGAAAATAAAATCTCAACATAGATACGAACAAATCTCAAACCAGTATGGGCGTATTTCAAAACAATGTATTAAGATCAATCGCCAATGCTCCATAATTCACGAGGAATAGTGAAATCCATCACCACCTTAAAATGCCACTCGTGAAAGAGGAAGCAAAAAGTTTCAGCAGGAAATATAATTGCAGATTTCTCACACAGTCTCCATATGAAGTTATAACAACCCATTCTTTAGCTTTTTGTAAATACATTTTATAAATAAATATTTATGGAAGAAGGTGTTATCTGTTATATTCAAATTTATAATAAATACACAAATTTTACTTTAATATTGCGACTGAGAATATAAGAACTGTATTTATTGAGAAACCTTACTTCGTTCCAAAAGAGTAGAAAATTATTTGTATTTAAAAAAATTTCATATGCATTATTTTATATCTTATTTACTTACTAGCCATTGAATATTTGAAAAAAATCTCGAAATGTTGAATTGTGGACCACTTTTTTGGCAAGACCTATACAATTACATTATTATAAAGCTTAAAAATAAAAGTCATTTCAAAAACCAGATTTTCAAGGCTGTTTAATAATGATTTGGTTAGATAACCCTTCTTCCGCTGATCTCTTCTCTCAAAAAACCTAAGAAGAGTGGATGATGCAACAGACAAATCAGAAGCTGAATTTAGACTTACTTGCTGCTTACTCCACTCGGAAGGTAAGGTCGCCGCGTACTGAACGGAGATAGGAGACGCGGATGAGGATAACAGAGATGTTTCCGAAGCAGTAGCGCTTAACGGCTGCCAAGGTACGTCAGCACCAGTTACCACTGGAGTTGGTGCTTTCTTCACTGTAACCAAAAATTAAGATCATGATACTAATCCTCAAATTAGTGGAGACGATGTAGATTCAGCGCTTGGGAAAGCTAGATTCTCTATATTGCGAGGCATGCAAATCGATTTCTAAAGAAAAGCGAGTGAAAACTGTTAAAGTGAAAAATATGTGGCAACCTGAGCGGATACCACGGGAATCGTCGTTCAAGAAAGTGAAAGAGTAAATTATTGAAGAAAGAGAGAGATATAATGTAATCAATCATAATCATGTACGGTCATCAAACAACCAAAAGAGATTGAGTATTTCGTGTACACAACAGTATGAGTAGCGGTTCTTTCATTTCAATGAGTGTCCGATAGCGATAAAGTCTGGTGAGAATTGAGATGCCTTAGTCCTGTGGCTCAACTTTGGCAAAAGAAGAGAGAGAGGAAAAGTAGAGCTGCAAGCCCTTCAGGAGTGTAGTCCGAGGCGCCAGGTCGAAATACCTAAAACCGTGTTTACTGTGTAGACAACTAAACCAAGCATAAATGACTCATTAGTGCAAGGAGGCAGCGAAGGCATCCTGCAGTAGCAATAGTTATCTGCATCCTGAGCTAGCTAGAAGTGACTAGAGGTCTGAAAATGGAAATAAAGTATAGATTTGCTCAGTCAAATTGATTGTGACGACATACAATTTAGAAAACACAAATTCCATACTAGCTGAACGGTACACAGTTGACACATGTATCGAAGAAAAAAGGTCTGGGGGTAATATTATCCTATGACCTAAAATGGGAGCCGAACATATCTCAAATAGTCAAAAAAGTAAACTCACTCACATACCTTATAAGAAAATAATTTGTGAACATGTCACATGCGTTAGCATTTGAAAATATACAAGATATATACTTGCTCAAGAAGGTTGAGAGGTTTCCCAATATACTCAAGAACTAAAGAAACTAGAGTATGAGGAAAGACTGCATTTCTTACATCTGACTACATTAAAGAACTGATGTAAACATGGTAATACGATAGAAACATATAAAATACTCCATAATTTCTGCAACGGTATTGAAGCAGACGAAGTCTTCACCTATAACCAAAAAACTCATCTACGTGGACACTCTTTTGAACTTATTTTTTTTATTTTGCTTTGTTCAGGCTGTTTCAAGGTTTACTGAGCCTTGTATCACTGCGATCATTTCTAGTCTATTGTGATCACCGCGCCTACCAGTTCCGTGCTAAGCTTCACGTCGTTTAAGAACCGCAGTAAGCTTTTGGCGCTAGATTGTTTAACCTCTTCAGCTTGGAGGTAGTATCCACCTAGGTGAGTGTTTCTTTTACGCATCAGTGGGCCACATTCACACACAAGGTGCATGGGAGTTTTATTTGCAGTTTGACAGAACCTGCACATTCTAGTATCCCAGAGCTTTAGGTTGAACATGTGTATTTTCAGGCCACAATGCCCTGTGAGCACCCTCACCAGCATGCGTAAATTGTTCCTATTTAGCGATAAAGCCAGGTCACAAGCTTTGATTAGCACTTTAGAATGATTCAAGCCTGGCGTGTTCTTCCAGCGGTTGAAGGATTGTTCAAAATGTAGGTTTTTTAGAATTAGGGTTGCCAGGCTGTTTGGTACGCTACAGCGTGGTTCAGGACCATATAACATTCCTTTTACTCCCGCCTTAGAAAGTTTGTCGGCTTTTATATTGCCTTCAATCCCTGCATGACCGGGAACCCATCTTAAAACTACCCTCCTCTTTTCGTCCAGGGGAGTTCAAAAGAGCCACGCAGTTTTGCACCAGCTTTTAGCTTATAGTGTCCGAGGCTAGTGCTAAAAAAGCTACCGGGCTATCCCAGTTGATATAAACTCAATCGTTGGCGTAATTCTTTCAGAGGTTGATATCCGCACATTCAGTAATGGCGTATACCTTCGCTTGGAAAATGGAGACGTATTTATTTCCCCAAATTTATACTTTTTTCGAAGTTTGGTCGCTATCCATATATTCCGCAGCCTACGTCATGTCTCGATTTGGAACCATCGGTAAACCATTTAAGGCTAGTGCTCAACTTCAGAGCAGTTTGCGCGGACGGTGTCAATAAGTTTCAAAACTTTCTTGATAAATGTATAAGTGAAAAGTAACAGAAACTGAAAATATTGCACTACAGATATAGGCATATCAAAAATTTGCTTTTTTGATAAAGATAACAATTGCCTGTCCGAATGGTTTTCGATTTGTGACAAATGCAGGTTGTTACAACAGGTCACTCGGTTGGTATTCACGAGAGTTAACGACATTACATAAACAGTTCACGGAGTATACTGGTACCTCTGGCATTGGCCTCATTGACTGCCTGCCTGATTTCATCGACGAGATTCTGCGTGAGAGCCACGGCGTCCGAGTGCGATGCGACCCGGGAACGAGTCTCTCCAGAACTACTACTGCTGCTGCCCGCCAGCCGCCTCTCTCTCTCCGCCAGCACTTGCTTTAGCTGCTCCGCGAGCGATGCCGGCGGACCCATGCCTAGCGCAAACAATACAATATTAATTAATCAATAAGCAAATTTGCAATCCGGCAAACGTAAGGACCAAGCTCTACTGCGATACAATAAGAGAAAGTATATAGGAAGGATAGAGTCCATTCGATTACATTATTACTGTTCCATGTCCTCGTAAGCGGAAGCCTTATTTTTGATATTGAATAATTAAGATTGTATGTTTAGCCACATACCGGAATCGCAGTGTAAATAAACCTACCAGTATGTCAACGGACGTCCCCACTTAGGGCAATCGTGAAATGGGTTACGACGAGCGGGAGGAGGAATCTGCTTCCGCAAAGCGCTCAGCGGCTTTGTGCGCTTTGTAGAGGGTTATGTATAAAAATCTGGTCAAATATTCAGCTAAACTATACGACTTTGTTTTATACTCCAAAACCCTAACTTATTATTGTAATGTAAAAATAATATTGGCGTAAGTGCAAGCGGTCGTGCAAAAAACAGTTCAGTCAAAACTCGCAAGCAAGTGAAGATCGGAAAAAAATACTCATTTGCTATTTTTGATTTAGGTACAATGTATTAAAAACGAATTTGTTTTAAAAATTGGATTTAGATTTCTTTATTTTCGTAAAAAAAGACATTGTTCTAAAAAAGGTAGACATTCAGCAGAAATTCAACCATTCACTATTCAGCTGAATTAGTGAAAAAGAGGCTGAATACCGAATAATTTTAAGTTTAGTGCATCAAATGAGGTGACTGATTTACTCTATTGAACCTGTTTAAAATGGGTAGGTATACTTATTTGCTATTTGCTCACAGAAAAGAAACAACCCTGACAACGGTTGGCAGCAGTGGCATTTCCAGGAAATCAAAGGGTTATCTCACTGGTAGTTATATTTACACTGTAAGTACTGGAACGGTATCAAAATTGTATTACTGTATTTCTTCTCATTGATCATCTCTCTCTATCTGATCCCTACAACCAACAATAATAACAACAAACCAACAATAAATGTTATCTGCGGAAAATATCCCCAGAACCTTTTTTCCTTTGCTGTTGGCGTACCATAATTTTTATGTTTGGGGGTAATTTATTTAAACCACATAAAATATATTACCTGTAAAATTCCCTTGGTGTATTGAACTAGGTAAACAGTTATTTATGTCACGGTAGCCGCCGTCGCTTCTTCTATTGTCATCCTGCAATGGCTGCAAAAGAAAAGTATTTCTTTACACAACCCGTCGCATCGCCTTTATAGTTCACCAAGAAAAATATATTTTCTTAACTGCAGAAAAAATATTAGGAAATTTACCAATTGAGATTGATCTTGATAAGTGAGACTGGAATGTGTGGAATCTAATTGGTCCTCTCTAGAAGCAAAAAAATAAACAATTAGATATTAGAAAAAGAATAGATTAGATAATTAGAAAAAGAATAGATCATAAATAAAATAATAAATCACTTACCTTAAATGTCCTGAAAGTGCGTCATCAGTGTGTGTGGCAGATGTTGATTCACTGAGGGAATCATCATTGGAATTACAGTAAGAGTCGTCTAATCCATCACACTGTAAACAAATTTAATTAATGTTAAACAATTTATTAAATAATTCTTATAGCTCTTTGAAGTTAGTAAGTTTCTCTATCAAAACTATATTTCTCGATAATATAAGTTATGAAGCGTATGAAGATATTTGAGCATACACGGAAACAAAAAGGCAATCAGCTATGGATGTGTAGGTAATTTAATATCAGCCAGCGAATTTGTAACCACTTCGGTAAGGTTGAATTTTCTTCTGGTTGGTTGTTAATTTGAGCGACTTTTTAAACATAGATCATTTCAGAAATCATGAATGGATAATCGCACCTACTAAAAACTCTTTCATGACGTACCGGCAGATAGCCGAGAATGTTGAGGTTGGCCTAGCATCTGTCTGTTGGGTTGTCAAGCAGAAACAAATGACGGGAGCGGTGGACATCAAACGAAAGGGAAAATGTGGTCGGTAAAGGAAAACTACCTTCAAAGATGATAAACTTCTGATTCGTAAGAGAAAAATAGATCCACGTCTGAGTGCAGTTGACTTAAATAGGGAACTTCATCAAACTGGAATAAATATTGACCACCGTGCGACGACGGCTTCTTGAATCTGGTAGAATGGCAAGGAAGCCAATTAAGAAGCAGCTTCTGATTACTGTCATGATGAAGAAGCGCTTAGCTTGGGCCAGGTCAGCACTGGATAACTAAAGACTGGCGTAAAGTTCTCTTCTCCGATGAAACACATTTTGTTGCGCAGGGACAGCATGTACAATTCGTGCGGCGAGCACCTAGCTATCCCATTTCTCCTTCTCATTTAGAACAGAGAGTAAAGCACCCTATGAAGAAGATGTTTTGGGGTTGCTTCTCCCATCATAGCACTGGATCACTCGTGCCATCAGACTAATACATTAACATCTTATCAAACCATATGATACGGGAGCTCCGCAAGATCAATACCTCCAAAGAGGGTATTTTTCAACATGATCTCGCCCCATGCTATTCATCAAAAAAAGTCAAACAGTTTTTCA
Source organism: Micropterix facetella (assembly GCA_027564375.1). Taxonomy (NCBI): domain Eukaryota; kingdom Metazoa; phylum Arthropoda; class Insecta; order Lepidoptera; family Micropterigidae; genus Micropterix; species Micropterix facetella. The sequence continues at coordinate 24,604,571 of JAOPUG010000007.1, read as the reverse complement.
CACAAAATCAAATACAATGATGAAACAGTGCTTCATATTATTCTTTTGTCTCTCTTTTTTTGTCATTTTTTATTTTTATGTATATTCATATAATATTACATTGACTTAAGTATATAGTATGAAATTAGGGGCTATTGCTTATTTGACATTATAAATAAGATTAATCGAATTTACCGAATGAAGTTTTTGACACCCGAAATTTCGGCGATGTTGCAAACGCCATTGACAGGGTAGACTGTCTACCCTGGACAACGGCGGTTGCAATATCTCCGAAACTTCAGGTGCTAAACTTCTCGCAGTAAAATCGTTTAATCTTATTTGTAAGTATATAGTATTTAAATTTTCTGTATATTTTAATTACGTGAAGTGCGTGCAGTGAGATGAGCCAATATGAAAATTGGTAGAGAAGTCATAATGAAATTGTCGTATAATGCTTCATTTCATCGTATGAAAATTTGTTGCTTCGTATGTCATTTAAAAAATACTGTCTCTGTCCTACTGCAGCAGTTATAGTAAAAGGGACGAAATATTTTTGTTTTTTTTTTAACATCTACGTTTTAAATTTTTATACCCACAATTCAAAGAATCGAATAAAATGTTTCGGCATAGTAATATAGAGCAGACTTTCATTTTAGCGTTTATGGGAGCTTAGTAAACGTTTGCTGAAAAATGACACAGTAGTCGAGTAGAACTTAAGTAGACAGTTTTTATCTAGAATAAATTTAAAAATATTTCTTATTTGCATTCTATAAAAACAAAAACCAAAAAAAAAAAAAAAAAAAAAAAATAAAACCAAAAAAAATAAACTACATAAAAATCAAACG
>JAOPUG010000007.1:24589277-24603647 GCA_027564375.1 Micropterix facetella | reverse complement strand
ACCCCTGAACCGAAAGTAAATAAAGTAAAAGATTTCATTAATACTTTTCCAAAATACGATTCACACTACACAAGACACAACGGACAAGTTACGACCTGCATTGTAAAATATACATCGGGCACCGTTCAATTTACATTCAGTTGTGCAGCAGCAGTCTTTCAGATTATGTCATTTATTCAGTCGTTTACATGCAACTGTCAGCTATTGATCGCAAAATGGGCTTCGTGCATGGAAACTAGCTCCGAAGATTTAACACGCTCAGAAAAATATTAATAAGCTTTCCTCGCGGTTTCTTCCCTTTAAAGCGTATTCGCGTTTTCCGCATAATGGACGCTAAATATAAATAAAATTTCATTTGAAAATGTCAGTTTTTGTGTTTCATTTCTTCAATGCAATCATTCCAACTATTTTAAGTATTGAATAAAATTGGCCTGCAATTTTATATTAAATATTAGAAAAAACGCTCGCTGCTGGAGGCTAAAGTATAAAGCGGTAATTAAATGTTGCCAGGGACTTGATCCATCGATGGAGGAAAAAGTACATATTAGGGTATCTTTAACTCATTTTTGCCAGGAACTTTTACTCCCACGACAACGATTCGTGAGACGAACCGCCCTTCCCACCTAGAGTTGCTGAAAATAACTACACTGCTGGTGTACGGTAGATAATGTTAATCTGTAGAATGTGCGGAGAAAGAGTGTATTTTTTTTATTAACAGGGTAGCGCAGAGAATGAGAGTAGTTTTTTGAATAACACGGTAAACGCATCGACGATTTCTCAACCGTTCCTGTTCATGCGCATCGTTGAGGTTAATCTACATTTATGTTTATTCTAATAACTCAAAATCTACTAAAATCAAGTAATAATCCACCCGACTTTGTCATTGATTATATTGTATATTAGATTGCTCTAATCTAAATTATACATCCACGATAAAGTATAAATAAGATAAAACGAATGAAGATACCACGTGAAGTTTGTAACACCCGACGTTTTGGCGATGTTGCAACCGCCGTCGTCCAGGGTTTAACAAATTCGATATAAAAACGAACTTCGAACCGACCCAAAACATAGGTCGATCTCTGAGGCCTGCGAGGGATGTAATACCGCTGCAAACTCCGGGTGTGTATAAAATCGAATGCAGCTGTGGGTTAGCCTACGTCGGACAAACGAAATGACCCACAGCCACTCGTCTAATGGAACGCTTCAAAGCTGTTAAAAATGTTCAGCGAGAAAAATCGGCAATCTGCTAACGCATACTGTAATAAGAACACTGAATTTCAACAGACACGATGGTTTCAAACTGCTACGTGGAGCTATTTTCTTAAAATGTTCTCTATGCCCATCGCCAAGCGCAAGAACGAAACGCAAGATACAGTGAGTGTTGTGCGCACGGCAGATTTTCAAAATTCGTTTGCACCGAACCCGCCGCCCCGCCACCGTTACAATCTACGCAGTGACAGCAGCAATTTACAGCCTACTCGGCAGAATCACGGATGATGATTGACAGCACGTCAGTCTACCTAGACAACGACGGTTGCAACATTTGTTTTATCTTTTTATAATGTCAAACAACCGCGATAGTCTTCGATTTCACATCCACAATTAATAATAATGTTATCGTAAAAACATTTTGCGGCCAATATCCAAAGAGTATTATATTATATATGATATTATTATAATATAGTATTAGCAAATATCTAGCGTATTATTATTTAATAATTTTTTACTCTTAAGACGCAAGCTGTCTTGTAACTGCAAGACATTTAGCGGTTGTTGTGTAGTTATTAGGTTAGCTAGAAGATATGTGCCCTATGGCACGCCTCGATTAAAGTTTTACATTAGGTTTTTTATTACAGTATTTTGCTGGAGCTACGAGATTATTCGGGTAGTATTTCAGCCTGATATATCCTTTGCATCCTGATTTATTCCTGTTTATTTTTCAGATACCCATAAAGCGGTAAACGCTTCCGAGGAAAGCGTATCGAAAAAGAGAAAACGGAATAAAATTGACAAGAAGCGTGACTCCGTTTTTATGGCTCCATTGCCGGAATCGATTTTGAGCCAGCTAACCGATTCACCTGAGCAGCCGAAAAAGAAGAAAATGATGGCGTCCGCCGGCTTCACCGTTGAGGAGCTTCAGGGCGGAGAATACAAACTCTACATGACCGTAAGCGACGAAGAGCCGCCCACTTTCGTCGGCAGCTCCGGCGATTTCAAAGTCGTGAAGAAGGTGCCGCTCAAGGTGCAGCTCGAATCGTGCCGCCCATCGAAATCGGGCAGCACGAGTAAGTTTCGGTGCGACTACTTCCGACTGATAACCACCTATACTGCCTTGGTTTGGTGGCCCGAAATGGATAAAAAGCACTACCAACTCAGTCTGCAAAGACTATAAAGGTTGACGTGCTCTGGTTTAATTGATGCAATGGGCGCCTGCCCATCAGCCGCAATGGAAATGTTCGTTACTGTACCTAGTCCCGCGTACATTTACACGTAACGAAAGAAGCTATCTTCGGTGTGCTCGGACTAAAGAGGATAAACAGTTTAAACCGAGAGATCTGGTAGGTCATTTAAAAATCCTCCAGGCAACATGAGGTATTTCACACAATTTCTGACATTAAATATTGTCAGAACACAACATCACCAAATCCTGTGAAGTGGTTTTTCCGAACTGCCAGTTTTGGGACAAGGGACAACTCAACTTTGAACACGGGTCACTGATCTGGTGCACAGATGGATCGAAAATAAACAGGAAAACAGGAATAGTTGTATACGGACCGACGTTCAAACTCGCCAAGGCCTTGGGAATGACACCGACCGTCTTTCAGGCAGAAATTCATGCCATAGAAATTTGTACTAACGAAATCAATGCAAAATGCTTGCGCAGCGCTGGAACCTACATAATGTCAGACAGTCAAACGGCTACCAAAGTCAGGTCAAACGGCTACCAACGCTCAAAACAGGTATGTTTTCGAGTCGAAGCTTGTTTGGGAATATCTAAACACCCTAAATCAACTGGCAAAAGATAACAAATTAACTCTTATGTGGGTGGTGCCAGAGCATGAAAGGGTGCAAAATAGCAAAAATGCTGACAATCTTGCAAAAAAGGGAACCAATATGCCCTTCATATGTAGGTACGACTTGAACCATTTTGTGATGTGACTAAAAATCCAGCGAATAAATCCGTTCCTGAGACAGAAGAACGAAATCTAAATACCGGGATGAAGTTACAGGACAAAGACTATCAAAAAAATAATAAACCTTTCATCAAAAAAGTCATTGAAACTACTTTCTCTCAGCAAAGGCGAATAACTGGACTTTTCACTGGTCACTGTCCGTCAACTACCATTTGAAAAACATGGGAATTGCTGAGGATGAAATGTGCAGAATTTTGCAAAGAAAATACTGAAACTGCAGAGCATCTACTATGTATATGCAAACCAATCGCATACCAGAGAGTCTGTGTTTTGGGTCAGCAACACCACACCTGATTTATCTGAACAGCTGGAACCTTCACCTAATTTATCTGAGGAAATTTCAGTTTAACTGCAATTATCTCAAAATGTTGTTAATTATCACTTTTTCAGCATACCCACGAGATATCAACAAATGATTATTATAATACGAACCCATTGATGGTAAAGGATCAGGCGGAGGTCTCCTAGGCATTTGAGGTGTGGACAATTTAGCGCTGGGCTCTGATGGTAGCATAACAGGAACACCGGCTTTCTTTTGCGTTTCCTAAAAGATAAGTCAGCAAATTATGATTCCATTTAATCAACGCCATTTTAAAACGAGATCAAAAAATACACTTACCAATAATAAAACTTCAAGCCTAATTATTCTATCTTTTAAAGTCTTGATGAGGGAACTATACTCTGCATCTTTCTCCCGCAGGAGCGTCTGATAATACTCTTCTCTCTGAGTAAATTTTAAATCTCGTTGCTTAAATTCTTTAAAGTATTTCTTGGCCTGCAAATAAACAATTATTATTATTATATTTTATTAGCGACCGAATCACAGATGCGAGTACAGATACTGACCTTAATATATTTGACTTGGAGTTGAGCGTACTGTGACTGTGATTGCCCTAACATATCGGCGCACCTTTTTGCTTCTTTTTCAGCTTCTTCGGCCTTTTTTAAAGCCTCGGTCGCATTTGCTTGAGCTTCTTTTATTTCCTCCGTTAGATCTGGTAGCGTTTGAACCTGTATTTCACTAGTCGGCGTTGTTCCCCTTCTCAAACCGGATCGTTTTAATCTAGCCGCAAACTCTTCATTCTCTGCCCCCGCTGATTCTAAATCCATCAGCTAAAATATAATAAAAGAAATCAGAAACATCAAAAAAACGAACCTATAGTGTTAAAAATACACATTTTCAAATCAAAGTAAATCAAATTGAAGACTATCACGGTTGTTTGACATTATAAATAATAACGATAAAACGGATTTATCGTGTGAAGTTTGTAGCGCCTAACGTTTCAGCGATGTTGCAATCGCCGTTGCCAGAGTAGACTGAATGCTCTCAATGGGATTCGCTGTTGTTCTGAGGGTAGGTGGAAAACTGCTGCTATTATTAGGCAGCTTATAACGGTGGCGGGGCGGCAAGGTCGGTAAGTGCGAGTTTTAAAAATCCACCGTACGCACAACACTCACTGTATCTTGTGTCGCGTCCTTGTGCGCGGCGATGGGCGTTGACAATATTTTAAGAAGGGGGTTCTATGTAATAAAGAGTTTGAAACCGTCGTCACAATTAAAATCCGGGATTCTTCTTATTCTTATTTCACGAGCATTCTTACCATATAACAAGCGTGTGACAGATTGAATTTGTTCAGCATCTTACTAGGTGGTTGCCGAGCGCAAGGATGCGATACAAGATACAGCGAGTGTTGTGTCCATGTCAGATTTTCAAAACTCGCACGCGCTGTCCTCGCTGCCCCACCATTGTTAAAATCTGTGTAGTAAAAGCAGCACCTAGCCTCAGTACAACATCGGATGACGATTGACAGTACTTTAGTGTACCCTGGTCAACGCCGGTTGCAACATCATCGAAACATCAGGTGCTACAAATACCATGCGGTAAACCCCTTTTATCTTGTTTATAAAGCAAATCAAGTAATAGTGCAAAACAAAACAAAACTAACCTTCTTTTGCAATTCCATCACTTTTTCCTTTGACGAATTCAGCTCATTGTTAGTCTGTAATATGTAACATTACACAACACTTAACATGCAACAGACAAGCAATATTATTGTAATATATAGTCTACTTATTTATTTTTATGGGTTGATCAACTAAGAAGGAAATTATTTCAGTATGCAGTAAAACTTAGCAATTCGGTATAAAGAGGAATTATTCCAATTACATTTGTGAATCTGTGGTTTCTAAGATGACGATCACACGTTACTGCTTTAGATATTATTTCTACTTCCTAGAGACACTGTGGCTGGTAAATATTGTCTTTGCTTATGTGAATGCGTTTTTTCACAATAGCCGTTTAGAATTTGGATAGCTTTGGTTTGAGTATGAGGCCCTGTGTAAGTATTATCCATTACACATTACAGCTTCGTGTAGTCTTGGATAACTTTTGACAGTGGAAAATAATCAACTCTGAAGAAGCAGTGAAAATTGTCTTCAAGCATTCATACAGTCCTGTTTTCATTGTTCTTACATTTTTTTGTCATGTTTATATGGCAACATCATACAAGACTTTTGGTCACATTTTTATGATCGATGATTTCAATGGAATTTGAATCAGAATGTCATTGGATTATGACGTGGGAAAAAATGTGGTGATGATGTAAAATGTCTGAATGAACTGCAAAGGGTTAAGAGAAAAAAGTATATCAATGGCACATATGACTGCCTATCACTGTCGATAATAACAGTCCTCAAATCATCCGAAACGCAAGTACTTAGAATGAAAGCTAGTTTATATTGTATTATGTTATCACCATGTAGGTATAATTAGGTAGACAGATGAAAATAAAATGTATATGCACATTCTAACATGCTTGTGAACGAAAATGAGATGAATCATGCAATTAATTGCTAAAAACGACAGAAGTTATTTTTTAATTGGTATTCAAACATATTAACACTTTGACGGACAGAACCTCATATCACATCGTCTTTCATAATACGTGCTGCGATAGAATGTCAATCACGCAGTAGGGATTTTCCAGTTTTGCAGCAAACGTGGGATCACGTCGTCTCGCTAAGTAGTCTGTATACCTGTGCCGCCATATAGAGATTGGTAGGCCCGCTTGTACATCCCTCACTGTTTTACCCCCCCCCCCCCATATATACTAATGCAACTGTAAATCGTGCTGCACAATACCGCATGAAATCAACGCTTGTATTCAAAGAGGTATACTCCTGCCAGCTATGCGGCATGTGGCGGTGTCAAATATCTACTAATTGTCAGTGTTGAGCAGATGCCTGCGTGATCTTTGTGTTGCTTTGTGAAATAAATTATGCATGTGGTAATATTCTGATTGTAGTTCTATAAGGTATATATTTCCATAACATTATTATTCTTTGATTTGTATTTCTTCACATATTTTGCAATAAAACCAAAAAGAAAATAATGTAAAAATATCCTAATTTTAGATGGAGTATATAAATTTTGATATATAATTGTAGATAAATTTAGTGACATACTTATTAGAGAGAAAAGAGATGCGTATCCCAATTGCTTCAAGATGTTTCATCTGGCGATGAAAACCAAGACCCTTTCAGTAATGATGGCGCATTTGGGTCTGATCCAGAATATGGCCCATCAAACTGTGAAACCTCCTGTTCGTCATCTAAAGAAGCAATTGTAACATGTTCGAATACTAACGAACAAAGTCAGGACAATAGCAGAAGCCCGATTCGATTATACTTCTAACCGCGTTGTGTCACATCTCATATTCTGATAGCTTTACTGCCGCACAATGTGATACCACATTTAACTTTTTACTGTGTAGGAAATATGTGTTATATCACATAGTCGGTTGTGCCTGTCAAACTGTTAAGAGTAAAAATCATTGAATAAATGTAAAAGAAAAGTGACATGGACAGATTGGCAGATTTCTATCTATATGGTAATCACCAATATGTGAGCCGCGAATGACCGCGAAAACCATTATTTCAGCGCACCAGAGAGGTTACGATAAAAAATATATTTTAAAAAAAACATGAGCAGCGTTGAATGCACGAGAATATTCTATGTTGGATATCAGTTTTCTGTACCGGTCGTACTTTTCAAGTAAATCTATATTTTGCCATGACACAATATTGGACAGACAAACAATAACAGCACTCACACAATAAATTCTGTACATATATTACATAATGTTAATACAGCGACTACCACATGACTGATTTTTGAAACATATTCAAAGAAAATTAGGAAAATACCTCATGAAGTAACGTGCGTAATGTTTCTATTTCTGCGGTATCGTCAGATCGGACGTGCGGTACTGGAACCGTAGGCGGAATGTGTGGAACGGGTTGTGTTTGTACTACGGGTGCGGGTGTATCTTCGACTGCTTGCTGATTGTTGACCTGAGCTCTTCGCTGTCGTTCTTCCATGGCACGGTGAGCTCTGGAATTATGAGGATGGGATTGATAGGGGGCAGATATTAAACAGATACAGAAAAGTTAGACAGGGAAAGGCAATTTTGTGTGTACCTTTCTTCTCTTTCTCTATCGGCTGCTAAGCTTTGTCTTATAAGTTGTGCAACCTCACTGTTAAGAGGATCTCTCTCCCGCCCTATCAAGAACGACACAGGTCCAGATGTATTTCTTAAAACGGATGCTGCATAAGCCTGCGTCACACCAACCTAAAAGAGAATTAAATTATATTTTGTTAAAGTGCTTTGAGTGATTGAAAAGAGAGTCTTCCACTACTCACCAAGCTTTTACCGTCAACTTCTATGATTTGATCATTGACATGTATTCTCCCATCTCGAGAGGCAGCACCACTGTCCGTGATTGTTTTTACGAAGATTCCAAGCTTTTCTAGGCCGGCATCTGCTCCTACCCCCATACCTAAACAAAGTCAATTTTATTTTGAAAATTTGGATTTTTATGTTTATTCTGCTGATATCGTCTCTTAGGAAATAATGCTAGCTGCACTTACAACGTTTCTGCTCACATATAATAATATTTAAAAATTACCGATAATCGAGAGTCCCAATCCATCGGGCCCTTTGATCAACTGTACTGGGAAGACATGCATTTTTTCAACTCGTTTCTCCAGCTCATATTCAGCGGAAGCCGCTACTGGATCCACGTCTTCGTTTCGCCGATCGTACTCTGATACAGAGTGAGTTGAAAATACTTGAATCGGACCCGAACTAAAAGAATTTAAAATGTTTAGACTTCATCGCTAAGCTGCTGCAGCCAATTACCTTATTTGTACAAAAAGAGCAAAGAATAAAACTGCTCGTTTGTAAATACCTGAATTTTACTTTGGAGCTTTTTTTGACAAACACAGGAGGGTAGTAATCATCATCATCAAAACTTTCATCCTCTTCGGCTAATCCAGGTATCTGAATTTGTAAAAGAGAAAAAATAAATAACATAGGTTGCCATATGCAATAATGGAGACTCTGGATGTGATTCTAGATTTTCCCTACAATGTTCGTACATTCCACCACGGCAATAAACTAAGTCGGGGGAGGGGTAGATGGATATCGTGTCCCTCGGCCAATCGCCCAGCATTACCATAACTTTGAATGTTGGTGCGGTGCTAATTTTAGACATAATTTAGTTCTTCAAAAGATATGTAAATATTATCAAACTGTACTGATGATGGCAAAGAACACTTCATCAAAGACGGGAGAATGATGAATGTCAAGCAACCGCGATAGTCTTCGATTTCATATTACAAAAAATGTGTTTAAAATTGTATGTTTAGGACTGTTGAATTGTAGAACTTTAAAATTTTATGTTTATCTATTTAATTTTATATGGTTTAAAGACTTGTGATTAGATTTTCAAGTAAGTTATTGATTATGTAAGTAAAGTAAGTCTAATATTAGTTGGTAGTATGAGAAGTAAATAAATACTTTTTGTCAGCTTTTATTCTTTTTCAAAAAGTTCTGGACGGGAAGGCAAAATGCCAGACAATTTTAGAAAAATTCGAACGTATGACAACCTTAACTATACCGTACAAATTTCTTACCTCAGTCCAAAAATGTCCATCCTCAAAATAGTGCACACCTTCCTGTTCGCCGATGAGTTTCACAGGATGCGGCGGAAAATGCTCACTAAGTGGGCCAATAATACCATTTTCAATAATCGGCACAGCGTCCATAGACGAAGTCATAGATTCATCGATCGTAACATCATTGAAATGTCGATCGTTTGAGGCGGTGGCAGCAGTGTCGTAACTCTCATTCATAGATGGAACACTAAAATCAATCCCATCACTGTAATATCCATATCCTCCTTATATCATTTAATTACATATCTATCTAAAAAAAAATAAGGGTTACCTATCATATGAGAGCATGGACTGGTAACTGTCATTCATCGATTGTATGCTATCGAACATATTGTTGCATTCATCGTTTAGTTTAATATCGGGTTGGACCGATTTCGGTGTTATTTCCGCTGGGGCATTTACCGGAGCAAAATGTGATTTATTCGGAGAAAGTAACCTTACGATCTCTTGCGCTTGTTCATCCGAGAGTAACGCTTCTTGCCTGAAAAATATTTTACAATAACTAAATAATACAATTGAATAAACCGTTGAAGTTTATATATAATTCTATTTAGGTATGCATATAAAAAAAAACATAAAATATATATTTTTTCCTGTTTTATTTTCACTACAGATGGTAAGATACAGTCGGAAGTCTAAACGAATATCAATTGAAGTAATAATGTTATAGCTGACATCAATACAATACAATTTCATTCTGCTCCAGTAGGTAGTCATTCCTACACTTGGATGCGTCATTGCGTCTAATATTCTCAATTGGTATGGAATGTTGTTCTGATTTTGAAAAATACGAATGTCGAGTAACTTTACTTATTCAAATCAAACAAATTGAAATATCAAGGTATGAATACGACCAAGCTCTCTATTGTTTTATAAACAAAAAATCTTACCATCTTAAACTAGACCTAATTACGAAGATTTCAAGGAATAAGATAAAAGTAATTTTGAAATTCAGTGACAACAGTTTGTCACCTCGGCTTAAATGGCCAAAAAACATGCAGTTTAGAAATTTTATAAAATACATACAAAACCACATTATGTAATTGTTTGAATAAATAGCAAATTAAATAAAACCACAAATCGTGAGGCAAATAACTTTAAAAATACGCTCACTCGCTATAATAATATAAAAACACATGCTGCATAATAAATACAGTGTTCGGGATGGTGGGGCATTTTTTCAAAAGATGAATCTGAACATCAAATGGAAAAAGAAATGTGATACGTTTTTTTTTTCAGCATAGATTACGTGAAAAACTGAGTTGAAAATCATCTACAACTTTTTTTGGTTGGGCCCTTGTTACTGAGAAAAAAATATTGACCATTAAAGTTAACTAATTTGGCTCGTCCGTAGTATTACATAGGATGGGCCATATAGTCTGATGTGCGTTTGTTTGTTTGTCCATATGTCCGAAAACTTCCTGTGGTCTGTTTTTAACCGAATTTGGTATGCAGCCTCCCTGGATGATCCTAAGCACCACCAGGTGGCAGCAAATTCGATCCGAGTCCTGCAGGTGCCACTGCAGGTGCAACCTTGTTTACTTGGCCTTTAGGAGGATCTGACCAACAGGTAGAGCAAGCATAGCGTATATTTGTATTTTTGGAATCATGGTGACGAGAGAAACGTATTGGGATAGGTTTTGAGCCATTTTGCATAAGTTAGAGATTACCAATCACGGGACAGGCCAAAGTTGCCATTGTATTACTACTTTTCCTATTATTCTCAGTAATTACCGCCTGAGTAAAAAAAAAGTTATAGATGGCTTTTCATTCAGTTTTTCGTGTAGAATAATCTCATCCAAACAAAAATCTCCTAAGGTGAAAAAAATGCCTGACGACCGTCTCAAACATAAAATTATAATGAAAATGTTAATTTCTTATTTCTCACCTTATATTTTTCTCCAGAATACTAAGCGTTGGCAATTCAAAATTACAGTAGAAATCATTGCGTTATCCGAGAAACGGGCATGAAGCGCATGCATTGATGGAGAATGAAAAAGAAAAAATATATAATAAGTATAATATTTGCAAAAAGCAAAATTGACAATTTTGAAAAATGTTTTCCCATATGTTTAAAATACAGCACAGCATGTTGCACATCTAAAGGATGACACTGAAATTGGAGGTAGGAGAGGTCATAAGCTACAATGGGGGATTCTGAGATAATTGTTTTTTTGTGAAGAATTTGTTAACTTCGCCATTAATTTTATAAATAAAAATGACCATTCATTTATGTCGCAAATGCACTGTACTATATGTAAGACGTGCATATTTATTAATAATAATTTACAGCTTTAGTGAAATAAAATTATATCAAAAGAAATTTTATGCAGTTGCTGATGCCACCATTTTATGTACTCGTATTTAGGTTAATTTCAAATTGCTTTATACAAAAATATCACAAGTGTTGTAGTTTCGTGCTATCGATAAAACATTTCCGTTTATCGCTCTTTAAGATGCCGGGAAAAGTAGGCAGATCGGTCCATTAATTCGAAAGTTATTATTAAAGATACCAAGGTTTACATCAAAATATCATTCAAAATCAATATACACGTAATGAGAACACTACAAAATATGATATTAAATTCTCATTGGGAGGCGCTACACAGTGTACGGCAATTTAGCAAAAGTTGACACATTATACTTGACAATTAGATAAGTTGACTATATATTTATTAAAAAAAAAAAAAGTCATATTTTTAACATACATTTTACGCTATGTTATGTATATTATATTATATCAGGTTATACTATAATACATTTGCTATATTATAATGTCATATTATATCCTGCGTATAAATGTATTTGTTCCTATGAGACGGAAGGAGTACAGCAGGCAAGGCGCACAGGCTCAGCAAAACATCACAGTTTTTAATATTCATCACCCTAACACAGGTGTATACCTAGTGGGGTGATGTAATCCTGAAGAAGAATGCCTTTCGCGACTTTTCTATTATGCATTAAATAAAAAATAAAAAATGTAATGCAATTTATATAAATAGGATAATGTTTAAAATAAAATCTAAAAAAATATTTTAGATGATCAATTATCTTAGTAACCCCTCGAATCGCCCCCTCCCACCTATCGATAGGACTTCTTTTTGTAGCTTACGACCTCTCCTACTTTCAATTTCTGATTGATCCTTTGGATACGCAACACGCTGTATATCATGCACTGTGGATGTTTTTATTGTTGAAAAAAGCTCTTCAATTACTTTAATTCCGGTCGACGGATAGGTAAAATTTTTCGCGTTTTTTAATACGTAAAAAGATTTAGCCTGCTGGCAATCGTAAATTCCTAATAGGCATACGGGAAATGTTCAAAAATACAGTCTCAAATGAGTCTCAAGTACTGCCGATCGAGATACGGATCGGGGAGTCACTCGCCTGGAGCTCAAGAGTATTTCGGCCTCGTCCGGCGTCATGCTGTCGGGCTGCTTGGGGAGGCCGTCGTCGCGGCATTGCGGCGCGGCCGCGTCGCCCTCCGACTGCACGCTCCACGCGCTGGCCGTGGAGCGGTCCAGCGGCTCGGCCGAGCCGCTCGCCTCGCTCACCGCCACGCCCGAGTCCTGCTCGTGCTGCGCCGCCGATGTCGTGTCTGACTCGGAGCGCGGCGCGCGCTCGGGCGTGCCGCCGTCGCACGACGCCTCCAGGTCGGCGCGCTCCAGGTCGGCGAGCACGGAGTTGACGATGACCTCGGGAGGTGGCGGCGGCGGTGGCAGCGGCGGCGGTGGCGGTGCGGGCCGGAACGAGAAGCGCGCCTCCTCCTCGGGGTGCGGGCGCAGGCGCGCGCGGATCTGCGGCGAGGGCTCGTTGAAGCCGCCCTCGTCGGAGTGCGAAGAGGCGCGCGACGCAGGACCCACCTCTAGCCGCAGCTCGGCCAGGACGCGCGCGCGCCGCTCGCCCGGCGACTCGGGCGTCGCGTCGTCGTCGCCGCCGCCGCCGCCCTTCTCGTACTCGCCCGACTTTTGGCATTCTCGGACTGCGGACGAAACGCGAATACGATTAATAAGCGATTCTAGAAAAATAGCACTTTCGGACCGACGACGGGCGGATGGAAATTTACCGCTAATTTCTCCCGACGATCGATCTCGAAATCGATACGCGCCGCATTCTGCTAATTGCTAAAATGAACCTTGAACCTCTCACTTTTTCATTAGACTCAACTCTAAAAATATACCACGCGATGCAGAAAAAACCGACCTAATCGGAAAAACATTGAGATTGTAATATCAAAAAACCCCTCACATACGGCAAATTCGCAAATTTAGGTAATGGAATATATAAGTAGGTACGCGTAAAACAATAATCTGTTTTAGAAACATTTCTTAGTAACCAGTCTTCCTTGTTCGATTTATATTTACTTTCTTATTGTTGAAAAAAAAAAAAAAAAAACAAGCGGCCACGTGATTGTGACATGGATTGTGAAGCTTCAAGGGTATGTACTATTCTTATTTGTAAAACGTTATTTCCCGAAATAATGATAAGTCGAACCGAGACCTATATAAGTAGTCGCAATAAATGTTAAAAATGAACTAGATTTTTTTTAAAATCCTGATTTTTTAACGAGTGTAAGTAGATTATGTATTATTTTATTAGGTACCTTAAATAGACAAATTATTACTTTTTGGAAAAAAATACTTGACATTTTTTATTTCTTTTCCCTTTTATTTGCGTGTATTATCGCTACCTACAAATTTGCAATAAAAAATACATAATATAGGAAGCCGATTCATTCTAAGCTTATATCAAAGTAAAATGTTGATTATACGATGAAACTATTTTGCCCCCCTAAATTGGTTCATTTGCCGTATATGCCCCGGCGAAAGTGAGAAAACTACCAAAAATGCGGGGGAGTGGTGGTTTTTTTCAGTAATTAATCAAAATGTCCAACATTTACAACAAAACAACACCAATAAATTTAAAGGTTCGATTTTATGGGCCGTATTGATTTTCTCTCATAGTAAAAATACAAAAAATAACGACAAAAAAATAATTATCTTTCAAAATTGTGACAAAAACCAGCAAATGTAATAAGAATAAGGGACATACCTAAGGGTTGTCTAAACCACCACACGCTACAGGTCTGCTGGGGGGGGGGGGGTAGTGGGACTGAAAAAAAACGAATTATTTTAAACATCTGTAAACCACTCC
>JAOPUG010000007.1:24442694-24453179 GCA_027564375.1 Micropterix facetella | reverse complement strand
ACCTTAAAATGAATTATAAATATCACTATCACTATTACAAAAAAAAATCCTTAGATACTAAAATCCCCTGAAATTAGCAGGAGCTGATTAACACGATACATAGTATAACCAAGTATTGTGATCTAAATAAACACAAAACTACAATTATATGCGAAGGCCGTAAATTTCTGACAGCGCCTTGCAAATTTTGATTGATGATTTGATGTTCCAGTTGGTTAATCTTTCAGTGCTTCTAATCTCGATTAGTAATGTTTTATTAAATTTGTTAGTGAATGTTGTTCCTTCGTATTTTATTTTATCAATAATTTTGTATTCAAAATATTCTTTCTCCCATTTTCTCTATTAAAGAATGCGGAAGATCATCAATAAATAACACAAAAGACCTAATGAAGTACCACCTATTAGGTATTTTAAAATTCTTATACTTAATCCCGAATTGAACATTTTAGTATGAGTTTGGGCCTTTAGTCCATAAAATAATAATACAATGTGTTCTTTCGTAACACCGACAAACTCTGTCAAGATAAACTACGTAAAAATCCATCGTTTGAAAATCCACGTTTTAACTGCTTCTTGGAACAACATGTCTTATTTATTCATTTAATAATTTCGGAAAATATACAAGTCATACAATAATCTTGTTAGCTTTTACTTAAATTAAGATTTTTTTTCAAGATACATTTCAAAAGATGGATTTTGACGTAATTTATGCTGACAATTTGTTAGGGTTGGGAAAGAAAAGATTGTTGGTATAATATAATTCGTGATTAATTTATTTGAATGTAGTGCCGATTAAAAGTCCATACTTTTATGTCACAAATAAACCAATTATATAACCGTACTGGGGTTTTTATCAAACTACAATTAATATTTCTAACGATTCATTATCAGTATCATTTTGATTGCTATGTTAAATTCAAAACTTTCTCACATGGATCAAGACCTTGAAGATTTAAAACTGTTGAAAAGTCGCTTGCGTGAGAATATGAACAGTAATTTGATTATGCACGAAATACTTCACAGTTGTTGATTGCAACTCTTATCGGCCCATGGTTTAAAACAAAGTATGTGAATAGCGACGGAATTGCAATTACAAGATTGATTTTTTTACATTTTTACATCAAAATTGTAAACAAATAAATCGAACAGGACATACTATGGATGTGAACTTTGAATAATCTAGAGCCTCCTGTTAAACATCACCTCCTACTCCTGGAAATAAAACCACAAACGTCGATTTATGGGATACCCATGACAAAACACCGGTGCCTGTGACCGAATTGGAGATTCGGATATTTTTATGCTGTTTGAAGAATATTTGAATGGTTATTTAAAAGAACATTGGCTGCTGAGAACCGCTGACATATATAAGGATTGGGCTTCCAGCCCATATATTCATTTACGACTGATATTAAATATTTATCAGTTCCTCCCACCAGTTTTCCTAGTGCTGCCGGTCAACTCTTAGACGATATAAGAGATAATTTACACGGCGAAATAGTACATAAACTATTATTTTTAGAATATAACATTAGGCTGTTTTGATTACTAAATCTTATTCATTTAGGTAAATAACTACATAAGCACTTTATGATTTTTAGTTGTGTGTGAGACTAATTTAGACTGCAAGAATTGAAAAATTGAAATTTGAAACACTGTGGTATGTTTTATATGTTCAATAAATGAATATCAACAAAACTGAGTTTGTCATTTTTTGAAAGGTGCAATATATTTATTTAAACTACATATTTACACTTTATTATCAACACTGTAACTAATATAACACATAAAATAAAATTAACAGTAGAGAAATTTACGTATTTTCATTGTAACGTATTGTTTAGTTCGTATTTTGTTTTCTGAGTATGATTAAACCTTTGGCTTCTGCTTTGGCCGAAGGTTATGGCGAAGGCCGAACAATCGGCTTCGGCTTCGGCCAAAAACTGACCTTCAGTCGGACACTAGTCACAATTTCATGACAATATTTTCTCTAATTTGGGTACGAGCTCTTTTTGCTTTTTATTTTTACACATATCTACATGAAATTTGATAGGTAATCTAATAAATATCGTAATCGTTTATACATTAGGTACATACAGGTGATTTATTTTTAAAATAAATGCATAATATTGACCTGGTATTCAAAAGCGACAGATGGAGGGCACATTTTAACCCCTGAATAAAAAGTAGGTATTTCTCGTAAATATCTATTATAGTAGGTATGTATGTTGAAGATTATCGAGAATCATTGATTCTTTCGTTATATTAGGTTATTTTTCCAAAGGTAATATTACCTACTTATGTTATTTTTCGAAATGGTAATTTTCGTGTCGGCATAATTGAAAATAACCCCCTCGTTTGATAACAATAATGTAATAATAATATTATATAATATAGGTGTAGGTATGTAACTAACATGGATAGTTAGGTATAACATGGTTTAGTGAATGGTTGTACTACATAATGTAACGGGGGGTGGCAGAGGAAATAAGGAAATGCAGCGGTCGTAGCGTCCCGCCCTAAAATTACACTCCCATAATTAAAAAAATATGGATAGTCTACAAGATTCACTGCCATGGGAAATCCGACATTTAGATTGTGATTTTAACATGGTTTCAAGGACGGTAGGGCAATGTCACATACTCCAAAATGTAAGTATATGATAACAACCGCTACGTAGTATCAAATGTTTACATCGAAAATTAAACAAAAATAAAATAAACTTCATCCGTACCTCAGTGTGTTCTGGAGCTCGTGAGTTCCACCAATCCTCACCATAGTTGCACTTCCGAGTATCACGCGAGAAATTATAAAATCACTTCCGAATCAATATTACAGAAATTTCGTCCTTTCACTGGTAAACACACCCACAACATGAGCACAACACGGGGGGCTCCATCGCTTCAATACGCGGCGAACTTTCGACCGCCGTACGGCGAGCGGCCTGAATGGGACGCGATATTATTTAGCGGAATCTAAAACGCAGAATTGTCGAGAAATGCCGCTCGGCGTCAACGCGGCACATCCCAAATGGTTTAGCCGTACAGGCAGGCCGAATAACAGAAACAAGCGGCCGGGCGAGAAAACATCCGAACCGCGAACGACGAACGAAAGGAATCTGTTCCATTCACGGAACCGCCGCGGCGCCGATGAACGAACGTGGACGAGCCGGATCGGTATTCTGTCGGTCAGTCACTACCAGCAGGGTAGGGGCAGTAATTATATTTATATACGATAATCGTATGACATAATTACATTAACAACACGATGTGTGACAAACAGGCCGCGTCAAAGATTTTAGTCACTCGTCCATATGCTCAGATCACATGTACAGATCACATTTATTCAACACCAATGGACTGAAACCAAAAAGGAATCGAAATCCTTTAAAACTATGAGAAATAGGGAATAACGCTCAATTTACGCGTGTGGCTGAACGTGCCTTGGGCGACGTGCGCTGATATTATTCCGATACAAACAGACGCGTAAATAATAATATTGTTTTGTGTTGTGAACAATGCTGAATGAATGAATGAAACTTCTTTATTGCACACTTGATAAAACATTTACAAATAGCGAACTTATTATATGCATGTACAAATGGCGAACATATTATATGCATACGTTCCGGTTAACCATTTCAGGTAGCTTTACTAAATTTCTGACCGTGGCAACTGTTTACATAAACAAATTAATGCTGCATTCATGTATGAAATATAATTTTATTTTCTATTATTTCTTGTGGAGATTATGGTTTAATGTGCCGTTAATTAAAGTTTGGAAATGAAACGCTGAACTCTCAAACAAGGGAATCAATATCAAACACTTACCATTTCAGGTATGATGAGGCCACGATCGGAATAGGAATTGAATTTTAAACGGTCATAAAAAGGCTGCTAGTATAATATCTAGCACGTTAATAAAAAGAGTTTTAGCCGAAGAGAAAAAAATATTAGCTTCTGACCAGCCAACATCATTTTCAACGGGGAAAAAATAAGTCCAACTACCGCAAACCAAAGACGGAGTTGCATGACTTTGGTCAAATGGCAATATGGTGGATTGTTTTGAATTCCCATTCAACAGAAAAATAAATTCTAGCTTTAAAAGCCTCTACCAGAAAAATGTTCATGATACTGATTTCATCGGTATCGTATAGTTTTTAAAAATAATTTTAAAGAAAATTGGATTTAGATGGCAAAAAAATCGAAAATAATGTTGATGGCAAAAATATCGGAAATGTTTTAATTGAAAAACATGATATTAAATTGCAGCGCATAAATAACTTAGGATCAATTATATATTTCCACGGTCAAATTGGATCACCTGTATATACTGATGAGACATATATCCACAGCAGCCCCACTATTTCTAAATCATAGACAAGCAGTCCTACAAGGGCCTCAAAATGCCTACTTCCAAGGGACATCGTTTGATAATGGTTTACGCTGGAGGTAGTAATGGGTTTGTACCAAATGCAATGCTGGTATATAAATCCTCCAAAAAATTTTATGACTGTTCACCATGTTATAAACTTTAATAATTATGAGAAATGGCCTAAAAAACGTATTCCAAATTTAAACCTTATTATGTCGTAGTGATTGATAATCCTCCATACCACAACCATTGATTAAATAACAAAAGTGTTATTTAATCAATGCCACAACGTACAATTAAACCCAGCACCAATATCCAACCCTAGAAAAGCTGTTATGCAACAGTAGTTACAAGATAAAAATATTCTATTTTACGACGCTATGTTGAAGACATCGCTACTTATATAATATTATTAAAATTAATAAACCGAGATTTTAAAAGTTTAACGTGAACGCTTTATTGGAAGAATAGGTATGGTCACACGGTGCTCCGACTACCATACTACTACCCTGACCTTAATCCCATAGTGTAAATATGGACTCAGATAAAAGGACGCGTAGCGAAAAGAACGTTTCTTCTGAATTAGATGATGCTATGAAACACGCCGTAGATAAAATGGAAGCAATGTCAACCAGGGACTTCCAATGTTGGACTAATGTTTGTCGGCATATTATCGATATAGAAAACAATTATAGGCTAATCGACCCGATTTTATATAGAATTTTAGACAATCTATAATTTGTATTAAATACGAGAAGTAGTGATGAAGAAATGGACAACGTTAATTTAGATCGAAGTAGATGTTAAAACAGCCAGTAATTTAGAAGGCATATGCAGGACTCTTGTCAGCGTGCTACTATTTTGTTCCTTCGACAATACTTGCAATGACGATGATTAGAGAACACATTTATACATTTAAAATTATTTAATTAGATTCTGAGCGACTTACCCAAGTGATTTGAAAAGGCGACTATTTGTCTGACTTATATACTAAATTTCAGCTCCAAGACCCAAGGCCAGCTTTTATACTAAATTTTCTAGGGGCTTAAGCGCCATTTTCTATTGTTCTCTTACTTAGAACTATAAATTGGGTCTTCCAATTGTGTCTATCGCCGTTAACAAAATCTGAATTTTATATGAAATTGACGTCACTCGATTTTCTATGAAAAGTGTTATACTTATAATAAAACTATAATATATACTTATAATAAAAATGCATTAAATGCTTTCTTAGAATTTCGCGTTGTCATGCTAAATATAATAATTGTAAGGGTCGTAACAATAAACCCCTTTCCAGAAAATGCATAATTTTCGTTAAAACACTCTAAATATTGCTCAATTGTTACAATCTTGTTACAATCATATTATAAGCGTTAACTCTACATATACATTATTAAATTGTTATGAAAAGAAATGCAGTATAAACAGAAATGCGAAAATGGCTGAGTTAGTAAAAATAAATGTGTCAGTGTATTTCGTTGTTTAAATGTGGCATTACAATTTCTGGTAGTCGCTCGTTTGTAGTTTAAAAGAAAAATGTATATTTGCGGCCATGATGACACAATAATAATAATCTTCATATAAAGCAGTGACGTTTCGAACATTTTTTTGCCATAACCCCAGATGTCACTGACAAATATGGTAGTATCGCAAAATAAGTGTAGCAAAATGTGGTTTTGTCAAAACCACTCATATTTTGCGTTACAAAGTCTCTGACGTGTATGGTTTTGTCGCAAAACGAATGTTTGGAATCGACACCCGTCTACACCATCTATCAAAACGGATTAATATGTCAAAGATTACAAAAATGATAAATGGGGGTTTGTCAAAAAATGCCTCAATTGAATGTCATAGCGACGAAATATCAACAGCGCTAAAAATGGTAAATTGTTTTTCAAAACAAAACAAAAATGAGAAATATGATGTTTTTGGCTGTACTTGCGTGCGTGTGCGATGACAGCTGATATAGTCGAGGATGTTAGACGTAGTATAGCGGCTGTAGTCTTTCACAAAGCAAATGATTTTCAGACTCATCAGGAGTTTTTGATGAGCTTGTATATTTGAACGCATTTTTGAGCCGGTGTTCGAGGGACCAAGATGTTTGACACGGCCTGTATCTAATGGATGACATATCTAAAGCGAGAAAAAATATCGAATTAAAAAGTTGAATTGACTATTGCTAATCTTGGCTTCTGATATCCGGATTTTCAAATGTTTTAAGGTCTCGTTGTATCCGATCTTTTTTTCGAGCACCATTGGATGAGAACCTTAAATATTTGTCGGCCATAAAGGCACCATGCACGAAGAGCACCAGCGCCCCAAGTGAAATATTTTGTTTTACGCCCCCAAGCGAACTGTTTTGACCAGTCACTTCTAGTAGCTGCAAATTTGATATGAAAATGTGTTTGTTTCAATGATTTATTTAAGAAAGATCTGAAAAAGCGCCAAAACCTCAAAAAAATGGTCTGGCAGTTTTTCATATTGTTTTTGGATATTTTAATATTCGAAAAACATAAAATTCTATACTTTCAACAATGGTGAGAAAAATGGATTTATCTCGTCTATCGGCCTCGGACAATTTAAATAAATAATTTTTCAATCCGGCGTTTTACTAAATATATTATGAGTAGCTTCAAAATAAATATTTATTTGTAATTCTTAACATGCTAAACAACTAATCAAAAGAATATAATTTTTGGAAGGGGTCCAGCCGCGGCTGGACTACGATTGTCTATACGATAATTTTGAATGTTTTTTAAAGATTATCGTACTGTCCGTTATAATCGTACTCTCAACTTTTAGTCAACGGCGGGCAACACATGACAGAACAAAAAAAAAACAATTTTTGACAGATAACAGATTTAATCTCAAACGACAAGGGCTATAGAGGTAGCGCGTTACGCCGTCGTCTCGGCTGTGTCCGCTTTTCGTTTCTTCTTCTTCACTATCTTCTTCTTGACTATCTTCTTCTTCGCTTTTTTCACTCTCTTGGACTCCTCTTCCGATTCATCTCCGCTGACTGTTATCGAGACATAGGGTCTTTTATTCTTCCCTTCGATTTTTATTTTATCATCGACAGTGGCAACGACAGCAACCATGGGTATTATTGCCGGTTTCGCATCCTGCAGTTTATTTAAGCAAATGCATGTAATACGGCATCCCGTTGAAATGACGCATTTCTCGGTCAATGATTTTTCTTTCATGTCGTATTCCCACATTTTTAAATGGCCAGAGCTCGACGCTGAATACACGCATCCATCGGAGTAAGCTAAGCATTTAACTCGCTGCTCGTGAGCTTTGAAAGTTTTGACCGTGTTTGATTTTAGATAGAATATTTGTATGTCGCCCGATTCTAGCCCTGCGATGATGCATTTTTCCGTTATCCAACATAGGGATATGCATTTTGAGGCGCAGTTTAGCTTCTTTTTGACCCCCGCGTCAGATACGGTCCATATATCGATGTGGTTCAGTCCGACTAATGCGAAATGATCGCCGGTTGTGCTCCATACGACGGATATGGCCTGGGCGACACCTTTGCTGGATAGATTCGTGGCGAAGGCGTGGCGGCCTTTAATTAAATTCCACGTGCGTAATATGCGGTCTCCGCCGAGGGTCAGGGCGAGTTTATCCGTAGGGTGGATCGCAATGTGATCAACTGAAGAACCTAGAACAATGAAACATGCAGTTTTAAGGGATGGTAAAGAAATAGTCCTTCACACAAAACGCCAATGCAAATTATTCTTGAATAAGAAGTCGCAGTGTCATGAAACTAAGCATAGAGTTTGATCACAATATCTCACAGGGTGCTGATCAAGTAGATTTTTGAAAAAAACGTTTTATATGACAGTTATTATGATTTAAAGAAATATTGATGATTTTTCTTTAAAAAATAAACTGTACCGTTATTACAAGTGAAATATTAGTAAAATCCATTGCGATATTAGCACACCATCGGTAATGCTGCAATAACAATAATTGTAATAGTTTTACCGCTGTGTGCCTTCTTCCAGTGTTTCTCCATTTGCCAATTTCCCGTCCGCGTAGCCGTCATACTTCCGTCGGAGCTTCCGGTGAAGAGATGCGTTCCGCTATTCGTGAAGGCGACTGAATTAACTGTACCATTGTGGTGCATCATCACCCTTATTTCGGTACGCGTTTTCAAGTCATGTATTATTATTTTGTCATCCGCTCCACCCGAAGCTAAAAAGCGACCTGCCGCCGTGACGGATCGCACTGACGCTGTGTGGGCGTGGGTCGCAAAGCTCTGTGTGAAAGCAACGTTATCCATCTCCTGAAAATAATTAAAAATATATTAGAAAATAAGTCCGATAGAAATGTGATTATCAAGAATGGATCTTCAAAAACTGAAACTACAGTTTGACTTTAAAACCGGTGAAATGAAGATAGTAGGCTTGTTTAGGGTTTTTTTAGCGAATTTGACATGTTATGATGCGGTTAAAAAAAACCGCCTCAACGTAGATTCGTGTTTTGTTTATAAGGCGTTCAATAACAAGAGTATTTTTTGTTTAATGATACATACCGTTTTTTTGACAACATAGCCTAAGAGAAACTCTTCATATGTACCCACGATAACTTCCAAGTGTGAATCCATTATAATGAAATAAACTAAAACGGTTAAACCGCGTATAATATTATAATCATTACAAAAATATAGGTTATGATCCAGCGTGCGACAGGTTTGAAATGTCAACATGTGTCAAACTTCAAAAAACTTTGACATTTGTCAAAAAATGAGTAGAGATGGACGTGCCAAACTGCTAAAAATATACATTTGAGAAACCTAGCTGAATTTCATTACTAATCTTCAAGAAGTCACATTTTTTTCTGATAATAAATAAAATGTTTTAATATTTTATAAACTTTGGAGACAACCTTCATTTAAACGGTCAAGTTCATCATCATCATCATCGCGCCTGCTTGAAGGAGAGGGACAGAGAGGGATGTTTATTTTTCGTTTTCTTGTGCTGTTTCGATTTTCCCGACAATTTCTCTGGCCGCATTATCTATCCGCGAATAATAATAAACCCCGGCGTTGTTGCGCGTATAATTGATTAATTTAAGTGTGTCAAATCTTGCGTGTTGTCAAGTTTACGTCGAGTGAGAGGTTGCTTGATACCTTTCGCAAAAGCTATCGTCTGTAAAGCTTTACCGTTTTACAAAATTAAGATATCTAATTGATTGCAATTGAAATGAAAAGGAATGCTGTGATTTAAAGCGGTAATCCTGCGGCTGCGAATTTTAGGAAGTTCGTGCGATATACACGTTCCATTCTGGTGAGTATCAATTATTTTCTCTAGGTAATTGTTATTTTTAATTTTATACAATAATACATTAATAATCCCAATGCAACGGTGTAAAACTCCACTATTTGGAATACCCACTATTTTGAGTTATTTGAATTATATAGAAACTGCATTTTGTCTTGCTCAAATGTGTGTATGTAAACCGAATATAAAACCCTATCTACAGTCAAAACAATTCTTAAGAAATACCTATAACACAGGCCATCCATAGGGGTAATTATTGAAAAATTTAGCATTCTAAATTTGTCTTTGGCCCATGTAAATCAAATGGACCATTGACAAATTCAGTAAGCTTTTACAAGAATGAGCCCCCAGGTATTAATAGAAAATATGGTTAGGTTTTCTCCTTTGGTGGCAGTAATAAAAGCGCCCACTGTGATAGGTTTCAGCTCATATCGCACGTTAAAAACAAAACTGACACACATAAAAACACGGTTTTACAGGAGAGCCAATTTTAGTTTTTCACATAGTTCAAAGCGGTGGTTTAAATTACTCAGAAAGTATTCATAAACTAAGTTATAATGCTATATTAAGCATATTTAATGCGGCCTTAATGACAATATTAAGTTAAATGGTAAAATGTATGTATAAATTTATAAAAAAATATATATGTAAAGCCCGTTTAGTGTCATTTTTTATTTTTATCACTGAAAGTAATTCAGTTTAATGACATTTTTCACATATATTTACTAAAGAAAATGGAGAAATATAAAAAAAATTGGGAAAAACATTTTGTGTTATTTCTAATAGGTATTATTATTTTACTTTACAAATGTATTATTATTTT
>JAOPUG010000007.1:24259396-24270065 GCA_027564375.1 Micropterix facetella | reverse complement strand
CTTAAATTTTCATTTATTAATCTTTTCCTTTAGTTTTCCTTTCCCCAATTCTTTATTATAATCTTTTTGTTTCTTAATAAGATAAAATAAATTAATTTCTGCATAAAAACTTAAACATTACCCCAGATACGCCGACTGGACTTTTAAAAAGCCCAAAAAAATAATTAAATCTAAATGCATTTTTCGTATTATTTTAATAAATTGATACAGATATTTACTCCGTCACGTTACTTAGTACCTGTCAACATTTTATTTGATGCAGTTACGTTTACGATTGGATACACATTTTCTTATTATGTTTGACGTTGGCTGCGCAAATGTAAGCATTTATGATATTTATAGGTGGAATTTGAAGATATTTAATTTGATATTTATTTTAGATGTTTTATCAAAAAAAAAAACTTTCTTGCCTTGGTTCAAATCAATAACTAAATATTCTTTTTTTATATTTGAAATCGATAGCCCTTTAAATGTTTTCCGTCGTAATATCGTATGCTTATTTTATTTTTAACGCTCGACCAGTGAAAGAGCTCTATGTCAATGAAATTATTGATGAGTTGGAGCAATGTGATGAAGACACTTTTTTGCCTTACTAAGAGCTCAACTAAGAGCTCCAGCGGAGGTAATGTTTTATGAGAGTTCTGACGTGGAAGATCACGAGCCTTTGTGAATCTTGCGTAAAGAAGGCGTACGACTGACACGATCGCTGATGATAGCGAAGTAGCTAAACTTTCCATATCTATTTCTCCTACACTTAGCGTGTCAACTGTTTCTAAGTTTTTTCAGCCGACAGTTCCGTAAAATGAAATTGCACCATTAGAAGAAAATTATAGCATAGACAAGGCTATGGTGGCCCTATTATGGCGGTCAAAATTGCAAGCAGTTCATACGCGTTAAACCAATCATTGGGGATATAAACTATGTGTTGGTGCAATAATATTAGGCTACTTGTTATGGTTTGATCCTTACCAGGGAATATCATCAATTATTGCCGAAGCTTACAAACAGATTGTTATAGGGGGAAGTGTGATTTTAGAATTTGCTTATGTTCTGCAAGCTCGCCATCCCACATTGCCATTTAATTTGTATTTTGACAATTATTTCTCTGTTATTCCCTTGTTTTATGGGTTTCGCAACAGGTCCCTGAGAGCGACTGGCACTGCTCGTAATAATAGAACGTCCAAATGTCCTCTCATAACCAAAAAGACTTCAAAAGACTGTTAGATGTACATTTCAGTACAAATCTAGTTTAACTGAGAATATTCTTCTTTGCAAATGGAAAGACAATATTGTCGTTACTGTTGCCTAATGCTGAAACTGTGGAGCCTTTGCATTAAGTAAAGACGTTTTCACAAGAGCATAAGCGATATGTGCATATTGAGCAACCATCTGTAATAAAACAGTACAATGAAAACATAGGGGGGGGGGGGAGTTAGTTAGGTCGGATCAGAACATAGGCTTTTATCCATCTATTCCTGGCAAGAAATTGTATTTTTTCTTGCCACAGCCTAGATAGGGATGAACATATGCATGGTAGTTATATAAGCGTGAAGGCGGAGAATACGGCCACCTTGCCTTTCGTAGATCATTAGCAAATACTTTCCTAGAAACCCATAAAAAAGGCGGTAAGAGCTGAGCATGTCCTACGATTAGATCACATTGGGAATTTTGTCGGTATGATGGTACTGATCACTTGGTCCAATATAGTGCACCCCAACTCAGATGCAAAGTTTGCAAAATCAAAAGTATTTTCACTTGCCAAAAATCATTTACATCCCAAGAACTGTTTTGGAATTGCCACTTAAATTAAACATTAAAAATATATTTGCAAATGTGTGTCATCCTTTAATTATGTTATGACTCTGTAAAATGATTAAAAACAGATTCCATATTACTTTGTTTTCTTATTAGAGCGCCATTTATATAGACGCTCCCTATATTACGATAGTCCTTTTAAAAGGCCACTTTTTCCTGGATTTCCCTGAAAACCTGCCTTTTTTGATTATTTTTCCTAGTTGTGAGCCATTTGAAGAGACATTTATAAAAATCACAAAGATCGGTTATGAAAAATAACAACTTTGTTAATACATGAAGTTTTTATACCTAACATTGACTAATATTGACATATACGTTGCTGAATATGAACATTTACAGGGTAGTTATTCATTGCTTAGAGACAGTATAGTACTTAGTACAAATAATATCTTCCCGTCTTTTGCTGGATTAGAGAGCAGGATCGTGGAGTATTCGTGAATGCTTTTTATTAATAGTTAGTAAGATGAACAACTACCGTATAGAGAGGACATCACATTTAGCAAGAAGTTCAAATGTCGGGAAGCTTAAATGGGCGAAATGAGCTGACTTTCAGAATAGCTCTCTGAGCTTTTCCCAAACTTAACATGGTAATGACTGAATTCTATCGACTGGGAAGCTTTGCTGTTCCATTCAAGATACTCTATATCTGTTAATCAGTGTAATGGCTCGACCCCAAGGGGTTTGTGCAAGACACCACGTTAAAATTCTGTTATACTTGTTTCACATGGAACTATAACAACAATAATAATAAAAAAACTTTATTTTTAATAATCAAGCGTACATTTTTAATAATCAGGTGAGCTTATTGCCACCTGGCAATATTCAACATCTAACTATCGATAAGCACATAACAGAGTTACAAGAATACTAAAAAATCAAAAAGTACAATAAAAGTACTAATTTAAGCCTAGGAGAAGGAGTTTTGGAAAGAAGCGACGAAGAAAAAATAGGAAACAATGGATATCTGAGAGTGGTAGTATTGTTAAAGGTGAGGGTTTTAAAAGATTCTACAGAAGGTGAGTTCTTTATGTTTTACAATTTTGGGTTAAATACTATACTCGGACGAACCCGTCATTCCGAGGCGTTTTACCGAATTTTATCGATATATCGCCCCGAGATGAAACGTACAGAATTTTGACAATACATATACACAATCCAGTTACGCCACTTCCCGTGAGAATCTTACTCCTCAACGCAACGTACTGGAAATTTTGAGCCCAGTGGAGTAACCTCACTCACTCACTCCCAGATGTGGTCAGATTTCTCCAGCCTCCCGTCTGGTAGCAGGTTCGAAGTGGCTTGTAAGCGGCAATTCTTCAATGGAATATGCCGCAAATACGAGGCGCACTTTACTTGGATTGCCACTCGAGATCGGGTGAATAGCATTTATAAGGATAAACTTTGGATTTAAGACCATTACTCGGACGAACCCGTGACCACGAGACGTTTCAAGGAACTAAATCGCTATATCGCCCCGAGATGAGCGCAAGGAATTTGGACGGCACATATCCACTATCCAACTACGCCGCTACCCATCAGAAACCAACGCCAATAGCGAGACACCGGGCAGCAAGCTGCCGGGCGGGCCGGCCTCACTCTCTAACCACCAGAGTTGGTCGGATTCTTCTGACTTCCCGTCTGGTCGCGGGTTCGAAGTCGCTTGCGCGCTCCTCTACCTCAAGCGAGCGGCAAATCCTAACTGGAACTATCGCTCGAGATCGGATGGCCCACGAATTGTTTTTAAGGGTACGCAGCTTGATGTACCTATAAACCCCCGCTTTCTTAAGAAACATATGCTTCTAAACCCCTCCGCGTGTGAGTGAGTGACATCACGGCCGGTATTCCCGTTCCGTGCGCCAGCTATCCAGTTCTGCCCAGTTTCCGTCCCCGGATCCACCGCACACCGGGTTCACCAGGTTGGTCTCTCTTCGAGGAGGTTCCCGGATATGAGCCGACCCGTGAGCTGAGCCGACCAGTTGACATAGCCATCATACACGCACGACTGCACCTTAACCGTTAAGATACAGAGGGTCCGTCTTCAGGAAGGTTGTTAATCAAAGGCCGGCTTGCCGACCAATGGTCAGACATCCAGGGCCGGACGAGGTGTTCCCCCAGACCAACCGCCATGCGCAGCGGTTCACCGGTTCCTAACGGTTCCGTGTAGCTTGGGCTATGATGGCCGTTATGTCAACTTGGTCGACTCAGCTCGCAGTACAGCTGCTATCCGGGAGCCTCCTTGAAGAAGGACCTCCCGCGGTGGATCTGGGGACGAAAACTTGGGCGGAACTAGACAGCTGACGCACGGGGCGGGCATACCGGCCGTGTTGTCACTGACTGGTACCCGGAGAGGTTTGGAAGCGTAACGCGACTTAAAAGAGCGGGGGTAAGTACGTACCTCAAGCTATTTACCCTTAGAAACGATACGTACGGGCCACCCGATCTCAGGTGGTAGTTGCCGAACAAAGGACACCCCGTATCCGCGATAAATCTAGTCAGGAATTGCCGCTTTCTTGAGTTAGAGGATCGCGCAAGCGTCTTCGAACCCGTGACCAGACAGGAGGTCGGAGGAATCTGGGAGTCTGGGGGTGAGGCTACCCTGAGGCTGTCTGAGGGTGGCAATTCCCTATGGGACGCCGTGAGGCGCAGGACTCAGACGGGCAGTGGTTGAGCTTGGTACGTGGATTTTTCTTTGTCCACCAAATCTCGGGGTGCGCTACACTCCGGGGCGATATATCCATAAAGTTCGTTGGAACGTTCCGGGTTGGCCGGGTTCGCCCGTAGCAGTTGACAACCACAATAGTCCCTCTGCGAGGGGGGCCTAATAGGGCAGGTGTTTTCTGAAGAACCGTAAAAAGAAACTGTAAAAAATATAAAATTTAAGTAAACAAAAAATTGTGTGAATTGAAATGGCCCCCGTATTTACAAAAAATGGGAGATGATAAATTGATTTTCTAATCTACATAAAGGTTCTCATTGATTTCGCCGACAATACAAAAGATATAGATACACCAAAAGTACTAATCATACGGTTTTTTTTGTCCAATAGGTAAGACCAAGGTGTATAGCTACTTTAGTCTATTAATTTGTTTATACTCTTTTTTGTGAAGTTTCACAATGGTAGTTTTTTTTATCATACGACAATTTCTTAAAACCAACCCTACTATAAAGTGTTCATATGTGTGTGTACGTGGAAGTGTGTGTCTTGTTTCATTCGATCGACAGAATTGACATGCAATTTCGTTAATTTTATCCCAACGGAAAATGGTGATCCAGCCGGGAATCGAACACGGAACCTTACAATATGAGATCAGGCGACCTAACTACTATGCCACCGGGCCGTTTTCTCCTGGCATTAATCTCGAGAATCGTTTCCAGAAAATATGGCACTCACTACTAAAATACACCCTGTGTAGCATTACCAATATCGTAGCTATTGACAACGCGTGTAAATAAGTTTGAACTCATTTACACAAAATGTAGATGTAGTTTGAACTCAGCTTTTAGTGTTGAATAATCTCATAGGAAAGGAAATGTTCTAATCTGCAAAATAAAAACATTATTATTATGTACAAGGTATATGTACAAAAAATCAATTTTCTTTTGAGTTTTATGTATAGAGGTACCTCATGAAATCAATTACATGTTTGTTGAAACATTCTGTTTTTCATAGCAGGTCCTTCTCTGCAAGTTCTACCAATTGAGTTTTTATTTACATTTTAAAAGACATGTTTAATGTTATTTACACACATTCACCGAAACCAGTATACACGCGGAAGCGCCTAAACAATATATCGCATAACCAAAATAAATGGTATAACTACAAAGGTATAATTCAACTTTAAATATTACGATTAAATATAGGTATCTAAATGTTTTAATTTTTTTAATCTTATGTTTTAATCTTATGAGTAATACGCGGAGAAATACCGATAAAGAAGAGCCAAGTGACTTTGTGATTTTTAGATTACGATTTTTTAAAATAAAATATTCCTGTGTTAATAATATCTAAGTTCATTTTATAATAAAATTCTGCAAAAAAATCTCATATGCTCATAACGGTTTTAAAATAAATAAATATTGTTATTATTTTTCGCTATATTACATTTAAATTTACATATTTAAATTTATAATTTTAAAGTACTTATTATATACGTATTACTGGTAATGATTATTTATTATTATTTTCTACTATTTATTATTTTTAATTATTACTAATTTATAGGTTTGAGGTTATTATGGCCTATTGAAAGTGTCAAAGTAACTTATTTTATAATTATACATATCGGTGCTCTCTTTAGATCAGGCTATGCCTAGTTAGGAGCGACATAACCGTTGTTAACATCAAACGGTGTATTTTTTTAATCAAATAAAATATTTAAAAAAATAAAAAAATCATATTGTAACTTTGAAAACAACATCTTGAAATTCGAGTCGCGATTTATGTTTATAGTAGTGACTGTTATATATATAATGGCATTCAAAATACAATCAGTAAAGTAATCCTAGTACAATGCCAAAACGGCCAATGTTGTCATACATACGTCTTACATCAGATGGAGATGGATAATCGGTCTTTCTTCGCTTCTTCGTCATTCTTAATTTGCATTTTTAAATAAGGCAATTATCTGGTTCGGTCATGAAATAAAAGGCTTAATATGATAAATATTGTGTCAATGAATACCGGTATCGTTAAATATTGATTTCACCAGTATAAAATTTATTCCAATGTGAATTAAGGAATATGTCTTATGAAGTCAGATACACATATTCAGGCATTTGGACCCATTATTTCAGGTGTCTAGAGATAAAATACTATACCTAGATGGATTAAAATTCAGCCTCGTAAGGCCCCCATTTAGGATCGATATGTGTCGAAAATGCATATCTACATAGAATATAACAAAAGTAGCATACTATTAATCATAGATAGTTTATAAGTACCTATAATAATAGTTAACATCACTGATTGGATCGAAACATCGATTCATGATCGATCAATCGATATCAAACCACAAGCGCGATCTCATCGCCACTCTAGTCCAATCATCCGTCAAGTTAAAAAATCGCGTGCTGTGATTGTTTTGTTTGCGAAATATTTTGGTTGTGATAAAATATGTGTGATGCCACGTTTGCAAATTATGTAATTTTATTCATTAGGGTTATAATGTAGGATTTATTTTCATGTGAAATAATTAAAACTTGCAAACAACGCTTTCTCTCCGTGAGTGATTGTAATTGTAACGTCTGTAGCCGCATTGTAATATCTACTGAATCACGTCATATCACCGAAGTTAAGTAGCATCGGGCGTGGTCAGTACTTGGATGAGTGACTGCCTGAGTCACAAAAAAATAAAATAAAAATTAAAACTTTATATTAAATAAAATAAAAAAACTTTTCTTTTGTGGTTTTATAACCAGAAAAGAAGTAGTCTAATAAAAATTGGAATTACGTAGGTCACTATATACGTTTTGACTAAGTCGGGGCTGTACGGTATTAGTAAGGGTTTCAATACCATATTCTTGAATCAACGCCTTTGTTCTGAGGTGTGTGAAGAAGCGTTGTCGTGGTGCAGAATGATTCTCTTAAGCCCGGCCTTTCGTCGACTCTTCCGCACAGCCTTACATTTTTTTGCCAATGCGACTGCTGTGTACCATCCTGAGTTAACTGATCTACAATTCTTTAGCATTGATGTCGCAAGACGTCCACAATGTGGAAAAAACTGGCCACCATTTTTTGGCCAATGTTCCGAGGTCTTTGCAAATTTGTTGGCAACTGGCCATCTGACAACACCCATAACGACGAATGCTTTTTGCTTTTCGGATCATACTGATATATCCATGTATCATCATCGCCAGGTAATGATTTCAGAAACACGCCTTAATGCCCCTGAATTTTCGAAACGTAGTCTAATTACTCGGCTCCAATCCACACAGGTTTCTTTTTCCGTTTCAAAGAGCACGCGAGGTATCTAATGACAATAAAGTTTCCTCACGCCAAAATGTTTGTATACGATGGTATGAATACTAACCGAACTAATGTGCAAGATTCTCTCAATGTCGTTAAATGTGAAACGATCAGTAGTCCATACATTTTCTGCAGTGATTATCGTTTTGATTGTGATAAAATATGTATGGTGTTGGTGGGCGTTCACTTGTCATATTCAAAGCTAATTGTGTCCCTTTTAAATTCGTCAAACTATCTAAAAATCATTGCTCGAGAAGGAGAAGATTCACATAAAGCTGGTTTTAAACATTCAACTTCAGATAAAATAAACAAAGTCATAGTATTGAGATCATAGCATGCAAATGCTCTCGCTTGAGCCCCATCGTAGTAGACAGAATAAATCCCAAAAAATATATTGTCTTTTAATTGTTGTAAATGGCTTTTCAGGCAACATAGGATATATATGCGTTCCATTTTTAAATTTCAAGCCATCTCAAAATTTATAAGTGACTTATGTAGTAGTGGAAGTTAACATTTATTTAAAAATATTTAACATTTATTTTGTACTTTTATTTGAATTTCAACAAAAAAATAAAATTTTGCCTAAATTTCCCTTATGCTGGGGCTACACTAATGCAAACGCCGTTGATTATCGAGTTAATGGACATTAAACGTAAGTGTTGCAACGACTTAACGCGATAAATTTTCAACGGCATTCACAATGCCGCTTGGCGCTAGGCGATAGCTTGGATGGCAGTATTTTTTTGGCAGATCAAAAAGATTTATCGCGATAATATATTATTGTAGTGGCCACGCCTACGTTTGTCATTGTGTACCGTGACCGCCGACGGGATCAACGTGTTTGTTTCCCGCCCGGAGCAAGCAACTGTTGATCGACGATAATTCGCGATCTATAGCTATGGAGTGGATAAATGAAAGAGTGATTGCGTTTCTGGAAATACTTCAAACTTAACCATGTCTATGGAATCTGCGACATAAAATTGATAAAAATCGCGGTTCTCAAAATGATGCTTGGCGTCCAATACAAGAAGTTTTGTCGTTTCCAACAACAATTGACGAAATTAAAAATAAACTTGTTCTTGGACCAGTAATGATAAACATATGATCACTTCTGCGGCCATCTTGATTTGTGGAATATTTATCGTCGTTTTTTTTGGCGATAATGGACATTGAAGTTGATCGTTAAAGTGTAGCCACTCAGTTTATCGCGTTGATTTGAGGAAAAATTAACGCCGGTTTTTATCCCGATAATGGGCACTAACGTTGACTGTGGTCCCAAAATTAGTGTTTCATTTTTCCATTATTTCTTGTAGTACTATTCCAATTTTAATTATTTGTGTAATTGAAGAATTATTTTTCGATTGAGCAATATTTTTTATTTGGTTGTTGGTCCAAGCGTTCATGCAAAAGTGCCCATTGTCCTTTGAATAAAAGTTATTCTAAACCGACTGTGAAAACGATATCTAAAGCCTCTCAGTTGTCACTCGCTCCAGGAAAAATAAAGGTAATGAAGAGAAAAAATCATTATCGTAATATAGCCCGTGATACAGTCACTTAGACTTAATTAGTTTCCCAACGTTCATAGCGGATAGCATTTCGAAAATTATTAATGTATAATTATCCCTTATTATATGGCGCGGCCGCAGCCTCTGGGCGGAATTATCGAGCGAGATTGTCTGGCTGCGTGTAGGCCGTCTAACTACTTAAAAAAGGAAGCGAAACAACGGCGGGATAGATTGCAAAAACGTTATAATTATGTACTTCGAAAAAATATAAAAATAATCAAAAATAAGCAAGGCGTTTGAAGATCTCTCTGCGACTTCGCCTATGTACAACAAAACGTTACAACCTTTGGGGTGTTGTTATGCAGAAAAAACTTCAAAATAAGTAGGTAACTTACTAAAGCTACGGTCTGGAAATCACGCTGCGCGACTACCCTGCGTAGCGTTAGCCGCGCTGTTTTGTTTGTTGTACGGGAATGTAGGAGAGCGGTAAGCAAAGGATCGGGGAATGTGTGAGCGCGGTTGCTGTGATTGATGGCCTTGTGTTATAGTACCTAGTCTGGAGATCACGTCGCAGTGCAGCTCGGCGCGCGGTGCAGAAATGTACATGAGCGATCTTTCTTTACGTATACATGTTTTCATCAGTGGCATAAGGTGTGCGCGGGGTTGGGGGAGGTGTAGAGCGTGACGATTTATGTCGTTGCATCCAATATCGTGAATGGATACGATAAGACACATGGATTTTGAGAACAGATGCGAAATCAATAGGCACTTATTTCACAAAATGTAATTTTTTACTTTCTTATTAATCTTTTTCTCCTCCTCCTCCGCTCCGAAATGTTAACGGTGCGGGCTGTGGAAATTCTGACAAAATCTTTCCTCGCCCTCAGTCCCCATACGTGTAGGTCAAGAATAATAATATATAGGTACTCAAATAAACAAATCGGACTATTTAAAAAAAAAAAAGGTTCATGAAACAGTATTTGCAGGTAATTTTAAGTGGCCCATGATTTGGAAAAAATACTTCTTCCTATGTTATATTTGAACGTCCCTTTTTGCGATACTGACGCTGCGTCGCTGTGACAAAAAAAATCACGCCCCTTCCTTTGCTTCCCTATCTATTATTTTGAACATAAATATATACATATGTTTCGCGTGCGAAACGATTGTCCAACTGGGAGTATCAACTGCTACGGGCGAACCCGTCCACCCCGGAGCGTTTTAACGATATTGATCGTTCTACCACACCAAGGCGAAACGCAGAGACTTGAAGTCGATACGCCGATCGACGATGACAATAAAAGATCTATTTACCAAGCTCCACCTAAGCCCGTAAGAGACCAACGCCTTACCGCGAGGCACTGGGAATTTTCAAACCCAGTGGGCA
>JAOPUG010000007.1:24199519-24211305 GCA_027564375.1 Micropterix facetella | reverse complement strand
ATTTCAAAGTTCTATACCTCTATATAAAAAAAACCCTTTATTATTACCAAATATAATTCAAATTTTATACATTGGTAATGTCATGGATGTTCCCGTGCATAGACGTAGAAGAGACGTAACATTAAAACGTGAAATAAAAAGAAAATAGAAAGGGCAGATGGCAACAGAAAGGTAACATAAAATGCTTTATATATTAAAGTGAACTTACATATAAAATATATTATATATGTCGACGTAGGAAACCTCCTAATTTTTCAATAGTTTTAAGTAGAATAATGATAATTGCATACTGTAGACTATAGTAATGAACAAAAATAAGAAGATTGATTAATACCTTGCACTCGGTTAAGTAATCGTCTATTTTATAATATCCTTCTTTGTACGGTATGAGACTTAAATGTAATACGAGACACATGCTTTTCCTGGTAAGTTTAAAACGTCATGAGGAATGTTAAAATAAAAGTGTATATACTACCCCATAAGAGAAGATCCTTCTTTTTTCAGACGAAACTAGGGAAATGAAAGCATACTTCTATTTCTCGTGTTTACATTGTGGCGATATCATTTCCATCAGTTATAAAAATGCATCAAAAAGCGGATCAATAGCTCAAATCTCTAGCGTGTATTTGATTAAGAGGCACTTTACGAATGTGTTGTAGCATGGTAGAGAGAAAGAGGAACCAATCGCCAAGGGAAGTGATCAAATTGGTCAAATAGTTATCAATTTACAGATCCCTGTAATCCAACATTTACCGTAGAAATTTGCTATAGGCTGTGTATTCGAATTTTCCTATTTTTCTTCATTCTTGAATTGATATGTCCAAAAAAGAACAACATCTCAAAAAATATTTTTTCTACACTATCAGAATTTGACGATACTTATTCATATGCGGTTTTTACCTCCTTGAAATCATGTCATTACTTAATCGTTGAAATTGTAGCCAAGTTACGCCAAATGGCCAGTTTTCCATTTTTTATTTAATATTCAACTTTCACCCATAATTATTTATATAATATACTCTTGTACTGTTGTAAAGCAGTACAATTCGTTAGTGTGCTTCGTTAGATTGCGAATTGTGCGAATTCAAAGTACTCTCCTTGATCAGTGTTTTTTTGAAACTAGTCAAATATATACATAGGTCCTTAGATAACTCTGGCAAAATGATTCAGCTGTTTAATCTTTTTGTACTTTGATTGCTATTCCAGATCTCTAATACATCCAGATTTTATATATTTTAACATAATAAATTTTACGTTCTCCATCGACATAGCCTTAGTAAATATACAATGAATGAAAGAAAACACATATGCTCGCGACCCAAATGTGCTTAACGAGGTTTGCACTTAAAAAGCTGGAGAAAGGATATTTATTATTCAGCTGGTGGAAATAATCCCATGTTTTCGACCATAAATTACATTTATTTAAAAATGAAACCGCACGGGTATAATTGAGTAGGTTTCGGAATAAGCAACATGCAGAAGAATGAGACGCTGGAATTATGTATTAAATTCGTTTTCTACATATGTTGTACCTTTGCTATTGTTTACGACATATTGATCTCTGGGTCGTTCAGTGGTAATTGACGAACCTTTCTGATTACTGGGTGAGTTAATCAAAAATACACTCGACAAAATAGCACTGTCACAAATATGGTTAGCACTGTTTTACTCTCTTTGCACACTAACACTACATCCTAAATTGTTGTTTAAATTTTGGTCTGTACCTATTTTACCGATATATTGAGGTTTTCTAATACTATGTGTATACACGGAGCAAAATAATATTACGCTATGTTTACATAAGAAAGCCACGTATCGTAAAATTTTCGATTAGATGTAACGCCATTACATGTAACGGAATTTCAACGCATTGTAATGTGGAAACGCGAGTATTAATAATGTCACTGCAAGGCGAAATGTCTGAGTCCTCACCAGCAGTCCAGAAAAGACTGTCCTTGAAAGATAGTATGAAGATTGAAATTATAGTACGTGCTTCTTATACGTCGAAATGCAAGGAATATTCCAGACGGTGCATACTTACATAATGGTCGATAATGTCGCATCATACAATCGATAAGGATACGACTACATTCTATAGCATCCTAGCAAGACAACTGACGGCTTTTGGCGTTTTGGAAAACAAGAGTGCTCCAGACATGTAGTGCGAGTACCATTGCCAGAAACGCAAATTCGGCAACGGCGTTTGATATGCCAGCAATGGTCTTATACTATTATGCTTCATACATTATCAAGCATGGCGTAGCGTCTTCATGAAACGGTGTCCTTGTTTGGCCATTTTGGCAGTTTGGTGGATCGTTATTTAAGGAGCTGATGTAGATATTGTTTTCTCAGTGAATGTAAAATAGCCCTATAAGTATGTGTGTGTATATAAGTGTAGTATTTAACCGACCACGTGAATTTTTGATAAAAAACTTCCCAAACACAAACAAATTTGTTATATTAAATAAGCTGACAATGTTGTCTGTGCGACAATAAGAAAATCTATCTGGCTAATAGAAATGCAGAGTATATTCGTCTTGAAAATTTAATTAGAATCCGAACAAATGAAGGTCTTTTGGATTGGACTGAGAGACGGATACCCACCAGTAGAGGAAGAATCAATTCTGATTTTACTCATATGGTTTTACCACATATCGATGCGAAGTCAGTTTTGCAGCTTGTGCTTGTACAAATAATATAGAAGCAATAATAATATTAATAATAATAATGGTAGTAAATTAATAGTATTAAAAATACTATCAGATTGAATGTCTCCCCGGATTTAAGAGTTTAAATGTCCGGTATAAAACAGCATTTCAAGACAAAACAAATGAAACAATTTCATGACTCTGAAATCGTTTCATTGTTAGGTTAAAATGTGTGGTTAAATATTTAAGTTCATGTACATTCAGCTACTGATAGGTATTCGCACATACATCATTAGTTTTTTTTATTTTGCAGTGTGGGGCTGTTTCAAGATTTACTGAGACTTGTATAACTACGACCATTTCTGGTCTATTGTTATCGCCACCTACTATAGTTCCGTGCTGAGCTTTTTGTCGTTTAAGAGTCGCAGTAAGCTTTTGGCGCTGGATTGGTTTACCTCTTCAGTTTGGAGGCAGTAGCCACCCAGGTAGGTGTTTCTTTTACGCATGGTTCAGGACCATATAACGTTTCCTTTGCTCCCACCTAAGCAAGTTCGTCGGCTTCAACGCATTGATGTCTATTTGATAAATATTAAAAGCCACTTTCCCCCTCCCACTGTCCTCTGTTGCGCCACAGGCGATTTTTAAATAGATGTTTACTACTTATTAAACGAATTTTACCCAATCGGAGGCTTCATATCGAATTACATCAAGCCAAATCTTAAGTGGACCATAATATTCTAAAATGAAAAACGTAAGTAGTTTAAAAAACTTTATCAGAAAAAGGATTACTTAATCAAGTATCTAATCGTATTTTTTCTGATAAAGTGTTTTAAAATACTTATATAGGTTTTTCATTTTAGACTATTATTGTCCACTTGATTATTTTCAAGATTTGAATTGATGTAATTCGATATAAAAGCCTCCAAATAGGTAAAATTTATTCAATATGCGATGAAAATCTATTTAAAAATCACCTGTGGTGCAACAGAGGAGGGAGGGAGAGTGAAGATGGAAATAGAAAACAATGCATTATCTAATATTTAATCGTTTTACAGGGTCACAAATTCCACAAGGGTCAATATTACGTATCCTTCTTTTTATACTCACATAAAAGATATAAGTACAGCTGTAACTGAGTGTATTATTATTGAATTCGCCGATGATACAAGTTATATAATTGTCGCCGAAACAATTAAAAGTCTTGAAGATAAAGTCAACCTAACCATTGATGACAATGATGATTGGTTTAATGTCAACAATATGCGCATGACTATGCCTAAGACCGTAATGCTTAATTTATCTAACTACAGTAAAAGCCTACTTAATCGGCGCCATGATATATGTCTCGAATAATATGAAATTTCTGAGCGTACACATATGTAGATTATTGGCACCATCGTCTTAATCACGTAAGAGATAGGCTTTTCTCAGCGTCTAATATCGGATCCGAGTATTCATGGGAAGATATCGGCTTACTCATTACCTGAATCTCATCTGAGGTATCGCATCTAGTGTATGGTAGCCGAACTATTTATTTTCCAAAAACGGAGAGCTTTTATGAATGTATCGCCCAGAAACAGTTACAAGCCTCTTTTTGATGAGCTAGGAATCTTGACTACATTCAGCCTATTTGTTATGGAAGTCGTCAGCGAGTTCTTTGACCATAGAAACGAAGTTACTACTCACAGTAATATACATTCACATATAACGCGTCACCGACATGATTATGTGCAATTAATAAATGCAAGTACCACTAACATCGGAAATAGCTGTACATTTCTAGGATTCATATACCAGACAAATTAAAGAACGGGCAAAATAAAATAGTGTGAAAACTACTATTGAAATGCCCGTACAGCTACGAGGAATGTATTCTCCAATATCTTATTTTCTATTTATTAGATATTATTATCGATTATTCATAATTTTAATGCTTTCTAGTATTAGTGATATCAAAGTGGCCTTTAATTTCTCGTTTCTCTCGTTGCTTTATTTATGTGTATGCTGAATTTCTATATTCAATTATTACAATTATTTATCTTGTAATTTCTACACCAGAAAAGAGGTTTATGAAAAAAAATTGAATTTGCATTTTCGCCGCCCTTGTAAACCGCATGTTATAACGGTTCCGTCAAATGTAAAAGATTGGCAAAGGGTTTTGTTTCCAAAAAAGTTTGGG
Source organism: Micropterix facetella (assembly GCA_027564375.1). Classification (NCBI taxonomy): domain Eukaryota; kingdom Metazoa; phylum Arthropoda; class Insecta; order Lepidoptera; family Micropterigidae; genus Micropterix; species Micropterix facetella. The sequence continues at coordinate 24,206,478 of JAOPUG010000007.1, read as the reverse complement.
AACCGCTGGTCTTAGATTTTGAGCCACACTTGCGCCAGGTGATCTTCTTACTGAACTGAAATATTAATCAAAATCAAATTATTCAGATTTTCTGGACGATGTATTGAAAGAAAAGTTTTGCAACGAGGGAACAAAATCTGAGTACGGCAAGTCGGACAAATTTTGAAAACGACTACGATGTAAAACCCTATCCAACATTATTGTAGGTTGTAGAATGGAGTATTAAAAACTAGCATAAGCACACAAAATTAGAATATATGAATAAATAAATGCACTTCCCACGCAAATAAGCAGTTGAGATATTTTCTAAATTTCAACGTTTTACAGGTATGCTGGGGCCACATTAACGGCAAATGCCGTTGATTATCGCGTTCATGGGATTACACATAGGTATAGCTACGACTTGCCGCGATAATTTTTTAATGGCATTCACAGTGTTGTTTGGCGTTAGGCGATAGCTCGGATGGCGGTATTTTTTGGCAGATAAAAGAGATATATTGCGATAATATATGCTTGTAGTGGCCACACCTACGTTTGTCATTGTGCACCGTGAGCGCCGACGAGGTCACACGTGTTTGTTTCCCGTTTTTATGCAAATATTTAAAAAGTTGAATTAAAATATTTGAGTTCCTAATTCAAAAGCTATATATACATTGAAATTATGGGATAATGCACCGCGTCCGCAACTATTGCTTATTTCGGAATATACTAATACAAATCATGTTGAATTCTCAATAAGTTCATTTTTAGAGCCTACGTTGTCTGTCTGTCCGTCCTTGGATAATAATGGTTCCGTGTAGTCTGGGCTATGATGGCCGTTATATGGCACTTTGCCAGCCCAGCTCGCGGAGCAGCTCCTCTCCAAGAGCTTCCCCGAAGAGGGACCAACCCGATGAACCCACTGTGCGGTGGATCTGGGGACGGAAACTCGGGCTGATCTGGGCAGCTGGCGCCCGGGGCGAGCAAATCGGCCGTGCTTTCACTGACTTAGTACCTGGAGGAGTTTGGAAGCCAATGTAACCTAACTTAAGGAAGCGGGGATAGGTAGGTACCTCAGGCTATCTATGTTTGAGACGATTCGCTGGCCACCCGATCTCGGGTGGAAAGCCGAGCAAAGGACACCACGGATCCGCGATAATTCCAGTTAGGAATGGCCGCTGTTGAGGATCGCGCAAGTAAATTCGAACCTGTAACCAAACGTAGGAGTTGGTCTCCTACGGGCTGAGGTGGAGCTTTGTAAGTAGATTGTCTACGTCCCCAAGTCTTTGTGTTTCGCCTCGGGGTGATATAGCGATAAAGTTCGCTGAAACGCTCCGGGGTGGATGGGTTCGCCCGTAGCAGGTGATATACAATACATCTGTCTGTCAGTTCTACCTGTATATTTTTTGAACCCCTGATTAGGTCGCCAGTTGAAATTTTCATTGAAGTGGTACGGAATATTTTAAGTAATTATTTAAAAAAAAGAGAACTACCAAGATTTTTTACTCAAGTAAATCTAAAAAAGCGGACAGTGTACGTGTACAGTGTACAATTAAGATTTACAGTGTACGCTTCCAGTGCATTGTCTACCATCTACTTTTTCCTTGTGTTGGTTTTTTCTTGGACCAGTAATGATAAAACACATTAATATATAAAAATTGACACTTATAAAATACAGTGTAGTAGATTTTGCGTCCATTTTGATTTGTGGAACATTTATCGCCATTTTAATGGCGATAATGAGCATTGACGTTAACAATTGAAGTGTGGCCACTCAGTTAATTTGAGGAAAAATTAACGCCGGTTTTTATTGCGATAATGGGCATTGACGTTAACCTTAGTGTGGCACCGCCATTACACGATGGTCCTTTCTGATGGTACTGAATATATTCGCCGATTTCTATAATATACATACATGAGAATTGTGTATCCCCTAGATGGAAAGGTCTGTGAAATTTGTACATATTTCACACATACATGCATTGGTAGTCCCAATCACGACTCTAGTTCGATCTTTCGAATTGTCTTGCGTAGACCCATTCCAAGGTTTTGTATCATTAAATTTAAGTGTACTCGTTAACCGCCGCAGAATTATCGATTTACATTCGCGCCCCAGTATCGACTTACAACGACCACCTCCGCCTTCCGTTTAAGGGTTAACTAGAACTGTTCATGCCTTAATGGTCCAAAGGGGCCTTTTCGGACGTAATAAGGCAGCACTTGCAGGTAAACTGGAGGCGGTAATAAACGCGGCGAATTTTCTTTATCGACAGTCCGGATGACGCGTGCAGTTCTCATTAAAATACTATGTCGTTGTTTATCAAGAAACTGAAAATTTAAATATTATGCCATCTTCCACGCGATTCAAGAACTGTAGAATAAGAAGATAAAATAATAATTTAAGCAATTTTGTCAACGGATCATGGATTGGTGAACTGATCGTCGACGTGGTGCGAAAGATAATTTTGCAGTTCAAGAATCTATTGCATACATTTCTAGCAGCATCGCCTTAAATATTGTGCATCAGTAGAAACTGCTTGTATAATTTTCAATAAATAGAAATAACGATTTTTTATTTCGAGTTTTCGGAGAGATTCGTGACCAGTCTAAGAAATGCGATCAGTACAATGTCCTGTCATCTTCTATGGGCAGGAAGTTACGTGGCAATTCAGTGAATGTGTATTTTTATGGTATTCTCTAGCCCAACTTCATCTTTCATACACGCTATCAATACGGAATATAGGAAGAATGAAGCAGAGAAGAACGCGGAGCCAGGAAATGGATGTCAAGAGACATGGAAAAACATGGAAATCGGAGAGCTATATAATACAGATGCACTCCGGCACCATACTGCCTGAATATAATTTCTGACATCGGCCAGAGAAGACTTGCACTGGCTAATTCGTCTCACGTTGTAATAGCGAACGGTTCAGAAACGGGCATTGCACCAGAAGATGAAGAAGAAGAACGATTAGAAGAACCAAATTATTGTTCGAGGTATACTGAGTAATCATATTCTCTCCGTGCGTGTATAATGGGAACGGTAGCGTGGGCTGTCGATACTAGTTTCACATTTTTAATTACACGCGGCGTTAATTACGAAATGAGTTTCGAAAGGGCGGCAAACACAAGGCCCGCGCCGCAGCGACCATGTCAAAAAGAAAAGCAAGGGGAAGCGAAGGAGTAGGCCTACTCTATAAACACGTCTATAATAAATTCAAGACTGGGCAGCCTTTTCTCGACGTTCCACATGCAGATAGACAATTTTTATTGTAGTTTAGATGGACCTAGGACATGAAATTAAAACGTCCAAAAATACTTTTCTTGGCGTTTCACATGTCCTAGAGTCTATCTAAACCAAAAAGATATTTATGCCAGTTTGTCTGGATGTGTGGATGTTACTATGCACGATATCTCGAGTAAACTACGTCCGTTCTAAAGATTTCTTTCGCCAATCGATAGTTATGGCCAATTCGCATAGCCCAGTCGATTTTGGGATCTGAATGACCTAATTATTTTATTAAATTAATTAAATGAAAATCGTCAGCACCCCCTATCTGCCCATGAAGGAATCACATGGCCTCGGTGCGTTGGTATGTCATGAATTAGTATTCGACTCGGCCACTAGATGGCGTCAACAAATCAATAAACAGTATACGTAGCAAAAACAAATATTGGTGGCCATGATGAGACGTGCAAGATGAGGTATATGTCGCCTGGGGTCAATCCATCTGTTTAGACAAAAATGTCGAGGTCATAAGTCATACATACAAGAAAATAATCGTATGGGCCGAAGTTTGACAAACCCTAGGGTGTTCTCCCTGCCAAGTTTTGATCAATGAGATTAGGTGAAAAAACAATGCTAATGCTGGATCAATTCAATAATCATTCATAAATACCACACTCATAATACAAACGATTTTGATGAAATTTCGTACATGACGAATATCTTGAATATTCTTTATTTAATGATCTTAATTTGGTAATCAGTGATTTTGGGTGACAGTTCTCTTTTGCGATTCTTTGTGATTTAGTGCCAGTTGTTTAATCCGTGATAATATTCACAATTTACCATAGTGATTATTATTAGAGTATTTAAACATACTACGGTAAATATGCTAGCTCGGTTGTTTGATCGTCAAAACTATCTTAGTAAAATAGTACGATAGTAATATGAATTGTTAGGATGATAAACGACATATTTCATAAAATCGCGTTTTCCCGATAGAATTCTAGCGTTCTTATTTTAAACGCTGGTAAATAATGCGTCAAATGTCGTTCTGTTTCGCCGATTTCGGACGCGTGTGGGCAAAGCATTTGAAGCGATTGACTCGTCCCAGAACGCGCACATATCGTTTGGAGACCGAAGTGTTTTCGGTTTTCGCACGAGGACACAGAGTACACAGAGCTACGAGATGGGGCTTTGTCAACAAATGCTAACTAAAGTCTTTGGCAACTTTCTTATAGACTTAAACCACAGCGAAAATCGTAAAAAATCATACATCGAAAATTTTCTCGATATAAAGATCTTCATTAGGTAAATAATACATTTTCAAGATTGCGCCACAAAGAAAAACAAATTACAGACGTAAAAAATGACATGTATTCTACAGTCAAAGAGTTCCATTATCAAAAATATGAATTATTTTTTTATTATCTTTAACGCAAGTGGTCAGGTCGAGAAACTTTCTTTGGCCCACGTAGTACCAACCTAATCTCTCTTTCTAACGCTTTGGCTCATGTAGTATCAACCTAATCTCTCTCTCTCACTATAACTGTCGCTCGTCCATGCCAGTGATATAATCATACCTACCTAGTAAAATTTATTAGTATTTTTTTTTTAAACTTTAAAGAAAGTTTTTCAAAAGACTATCCAACCAATATGAATGAAAAGCTGGTTTCGGCTACATGGTCGGCAGCTTTCGTCACTAAAGGGCGTCTCACAATTCCATCCTCTAGTATTTCTACACCAATCTAATATTGACGCAACCAATCTTGGTGTGAAGAATGCCATTACACTTGGGGTATGTCAGGACACCGCCGCAGTAACTTATAGCCGCAGCTGATCTGCATTTCAGCTCGTCTCCTTGGAGGTCCAGTTCTTTCTGTCCTCGAAGGCGTCCGTGCTCTGCCTTACGAGCTGTCTCCGACCAGAGCGAACCCTAGCCAGCGACTCTCATTCAGAGGGCTCGAAGTTACACCTCTTCATATTTCGCTTTTGCACATCCCGCTTGCCTCTAGATGCTTGTAGTAAAAGAAGTGCTTCGCCACTCTCTTCTTGGGCATCCGGGTCACGTATCCGCATAGGCACATCTGTTGCCGCACCATATAGGCATCTATACCATGGCTTTTAGTTCAACGTAGGACTTTTGTATTTCTAATGCGGCCCGACTAGTGGAAGTTCTGTTTTCCTGGAGGCATTGCTAATGGAATCTGTCGAATGTGCGAATTTGTTACCGTTATAAGCACCATATTTTCGAGGAATATAGCAAATTCAGTAGTATAATTGTCGTATAAGATATTTTTATCGCTAACTTGATATCATGCCGAAGGAAACCCTTGGATCTAAGCTGTCGAAAGCGCTTGAAGCAGCACCAATCCTGCCATTAATTTCAGCATTAAAGTCGCATTTAGATGATCCTAGGTTCTTAAAATTCTTCACGTGCTTTGGGACATCTTGGCCAATACTATTAGGACAGACTCATCATTGTGCCGCTGGTCATTACTTTAGTTTTGCTTATGCTATCTTGAGACCGAATGGCCTACACGACTCATCAAGTCTAGTTATCAGACTAATTTCTGTTACGATCCGTTAAAAGAAAATAGAGTTATGCTTGACAAAAGCCAAAGCAGTATTTATATTTACCTACTTATTAGCCTGTGTCTCTCCACTGCTGGATATACACTTCTCCCAACGCTCGCGTTGCTGATCAATCCTCTATCTTCCTCATCTATCGCTTCCCGCTATCATTCCCAAGTCATCATACCACTGGCTAGTGGGCGCACTACATTGAAGACCTTCATTCGAAGACCTTTCGTCCCTAGTAGTTATCGGTTATCGGTTCATATGTGACAGGCCCACTGCAATTTCAGCTAATTTATCTTCTGAGCTATGTCCGCCAATTCGGATCATAGGTGGACTTCTATGTTCCGGGTCATATAACGTAGGGGGATTCCTAGCATATCTATTTCTATAGCTCGCTGAGCGAGTTTAAATTTATAGACGAGCCCCACATTAAAGGTTTAAGTTTCCGCACTGTACATCATCACAGACAAGATGCACTGATTGTATAAGCATCTTGCCCTTCAGGTATTGCGTAACATACTTGCGTAACATACGATTTGAAGATGCGAAAGAGTTTTCCAAATGCTGCCCACCCCAGTCGTATTATTCTCTCCGCCTCTTTGGTGATATTTAGTTTACCGAGCTGGATGTTCTACCCTAGGTAGATGTATTCCTCCACAATGTCGAAGGTCGTATTCCTAGTAGTCACTGGTGTCGGGGCAACATCGGTATTTAGCTTAAATTTGTTTTATTCGCGTTCATCCGGAGACGCACTCGCTGGGATGCCTCGTTGAAGTCGTTCAGCATATTCTGGAGTTCCTCCAGTATCTCTGCCATGGTTACTGTATAATCTGCTAACTTTAGATGTAAGACGTGTTCTCCGTTAAGGATTAATGTAAATTTCGACGATTATTTTTTTTGCCAATTTTTGAACTGTTCCGTCGTAGTGAACTAGCTGATGATGTTAGCCAATTGAAAAAAATCATAACTAAGAGTACCTTTCTTAAGTGCATATCTATTTTACATTTTTCAAAAAAGGAAAAAAATAACTACACAGGAATTTGTCATTTTTAAGTATTTTTTTAACCCATATTTCTCACTAACTAACAGGACCAGGAAGCTCAAAAAAAAATAGTAAGGCATTTTAACAATAGTCATAATAGTACTTTCGCGGAATTAAGAAAAAAAGTTTTTC
>JAOPUG010000007.1:23931930-23943309 GCA_027564375.1 Micropterix facetella | reverse complement strand
TATGTAATGCCTATTCCTATCGTGTGTAGGCTATGCAACTGGTTTAATAGTTTTCGAGATATTATGCGAAATGACAAGTGGGATAAAAGAGAGCCAATACAAAAAATTCAAAGTTGAATATCCTGAAGCTATGACATATCTCATTTAAATTTCTATCTAGAAGTCGGTAATGGGAAATCTATTGGGAATATATCTAATGGGGAATATAATAATTATTTGTGTTCCTAAATTACTATATCAAAAATGTCCCCTAGATTTGTATATAAAATATGCTTGGATGAAAAGTAGTATTTAAGCAGGTCTACAGATCAGTGTATATTCAGATATTCGCAAACTATAAAGTTTTTGAAAATATCGGAAACCATATTTCAGAAGCATGAATTAAGAATGGTGTGTTAAGTATTTTGTAGAGTATTACTTTAAGTTTAATAGAGCGTGACCAAGCAGTTATAATAAAAAAATTAAATAACATCTTATGGCAACAACATTTTGATTCGTAAACATCGCCTTCTGCGATACATATTTCATGTGGCTTATCAGAAATGCATTACAATACAAAAATCAACAAATGAAAAAAAAAAAAAAAATTGTATAGATCTTTATTACAAATAAGGAGGCGTCCATTAATTATATGAGGTGTTTAAAATTGGACCTTCCCCCTCCTCCTCCTTGGTGAGATTTGGTGAGATATGGTGGGGCCCCTCCCCCTGCCTCTCACGTGAGATTTACTCTATTATTTTTAATTAATTTATATAAGAAAAACCGTTTCGCACATAACTAAGCCGGTGTCTATTTAGATGTAGGTCAAATTTATTTCTAGTATGTTGTCGATGTAAATCGCCATTCGCCGGGATCTCCAATTTAAGTTTACGAGGGAACATAATATTTTGGTGGATTTAGCACGAGTACATCTTCATGATTCACGACTGGATGAAAAACGGCTTACACGAAGTAAAGACTACATACTGCCCTTTTTTGAAGGATAAACTTTCTCTTCGAATTTGCTGCCATTCCACAGAACATTAGGAAATATGTCGTCAGGGAATGGAAATAAGCAAAGTAAACAGATTTAGCAGCCTCAAAGCCGCATACATTTTTATCTTTTTTATTGCATAAATGGCACTGCACAGATTTTTACAACGTTCTTTTAGGTGATCGGACCATTGTAATTTCTGGTCGATCTACAAACCTAGGAATTTGGTGGAAGGGACGTTTTCCAATTTGTCTGTTCCAAAGAATACGGCTATATCATTAGACTCCATATTAATACATTTTATTTCACACATAGCTTTAGATTTTGAAACTTGGAACTAGACAGCAAGCCTATTTATCGTTTCATTTACCTTTCGGGCAAGTTCGTCTCTGTTTTTATCGCCAAAAGGCAGGGTTGTGTCATCGGTGTATAGAATGATTTCATCATCCACTGTCCTAATACAATCGGGGATGACGTTTATGTATACGAGAAAAAGAAACGGGCCGAGTATATATCCTTGAGCAACACTTTTGGAAATAATTTTCGGGGTGCTTTTGCTATTTTCGACTTGCATACTCTGTGTACGATCTTGTAAGTAGGCCTATGAGCACTAGTTCCCTATTCCTAATCATGTAGTATTCTAATTTCCCTAGTAGAATGGAATGTTCTACACAATCAAAAGTCTTAGTGAGATCACAGAAAATGCCAACTGTTTTCTTACTACTGTCATGGGTCAATAGTGGTTTTTTTATTAGATTAGCAATAGCAACTTGAGTTGAGGGTTTTTTTTGGAAGCCAACTTGTTTTATGTTGAGAATATTATTTTCTGAAAGGGAATATTATTTTCCGAAATCTCGTGAGAATAATTTTTTCAAGAATCTTGCTGGCAAAAGTGATATAGGGCGGTAATTATCTCCATGGTTTTACAACATCCCTATTTATATAAAGGTATCACTTTTGCTATTTTCATTTCCATGGGAAAGAATCCATATTCCAAACAATGATTAAAAATACCAGACAAGTCGTCCGCGTCCTAATATATTTTAAGTGCATTTGGCAAACCTATTGACTAAGCGTACAATCTCTTAGAGTAACTCTAATTTTTAGTTGTAAATGGTATTTAAAATGTTAATAAGTAAGCTTTACAAAAAGTTTAGTGGCAATAAAACAGAAAGAAAAAAAATAACAAAATAGAAACGACATATGCTAGGGATGTCGAAGGATAAGAGCTGGGGGAAAGGAGGTGAAAGGGATCGAATTAATTAATTGAATTTAATTTGGGAGATAAAAACTTTTTATACACTTATAGGTACTTTTAATGAAGGTAAAGAATTTCCATTTCTCATATCGGATGAGAGCTGATTCGATAATCAGGCTGCTTGAACAACAAAAGAGTAGGCACTTACATAGTTGTAAATGATTAATTATGAAGTGGAATTAAAACTGTATTTCCTGTGGTGAACACAGGGGCAGATCATGGCTACCAAGCGAATTATATTATTATTTTTTTATAATAATGAGACATGAGGCTATGTAGAACATTGCTTAGTAAGAAGAGATGTGAAAATCTCTTCGCTTTCGAATCGTTAACTACTGAAGCTCGTTTCGGTACTTCGAAATATGGTCGAACTTATGGAGGTTAAAAATATATGGAATGCAGATATTCTGCAGTGTCTCTAGTTTGCCCAAAGAAGCTTTGATGACATCTATAACAGAGATTGAACCACGAATTTGACATGACACGTCTGAATTATTAATACACAACTATTTATAATCCGTGGCCTTGTGCAGTATGTGGTGCGGTGGTAAATATGAATATGCTCGTCGATATTATATTAATTATGCAACAATCCTTGTTTCAAAATATTATTATATATTATAAACATCACAGTTTATTTTGTAGCCCTTCTTGCGGCATCGACGAACAACAATAATGAACCACCCATTATCTCCCGTTAGCCAATCGCGCAATCTTCATACGGCTCTTACGGCTCACAATAGATGGATACAATTTACAATAGGCCGGTGAGCTACCAATATCATTGTTGTGAGTGTGTCCAGTTGACCCGCGCGCCGGCCGGTGTTAAATTGCAGTTTATAAATTGCACTAAATGCGGGTTTTCCGCACAAGACGCGGCGCAGTCCGTGCATCGCTCGAGGTGTAAGCAACAGTCCGGCATTATACGGCCCCGGTGTAATTATGCGCCAGAATAGTGTAATTACGGCATTTACTAGCTCGCTCGCACGCGCCACTTCCGGCATGGCGGTGTCCTTTTCTCACATTGCGCGCCTCTGGATATCCATGCCATACCAGAACGAAATGGATCTGCGCCTTCGCTACGAAATTAAATCACTACGTTGCAGATGAGGAGGGGTCGTTCTGAGACGGACCGCGTAGACGACGCGTAAGGGGTTGATTTTGAGACGGCTCGCGATTTACCATAGTAATTGTTACTAGAGTATTTTAAAATACTACGATAAAATAGGTTAGCTCGGTTGTTCTATCGTCAAAACTACCATAGTACAATATTACGATAGAAATTTGAGTTGCCAGCATGACAAACGACATATTCCACAAAATCGCGTTTTCCCGAAAGAATTCTAGCGTTATTTTATTTTCGACGCTGGCAATAATGCGTAAAATGTCATTTCATTTCGCTGCGCATCACCGAGTGCAGCTGTTTAGTCGGTTTCGGACGCGCGTGAGCGAAGCATTTCATCGCTCGAATTAATCGAAGGAATCGTCCCAGAACGCGCAGACATCGACTCGAGGCCGGAGTGTTTTCGGTTTTCGCATAAGGACGATTTCCATAATTACACTATCCTCATCTGAACTATTGTCGTCAGAAGAATGCATCCGAAATCCATTTCTACATAACAATTTACAATCATAATTATCAAAACGAAAACGTTTTGCTGTAGATGACACTTGACTGACAGCAACCTACCTACCAAGCAAACTGACATCTGCCATGCGCTGAAACAGCTGATTCAGAGCCCCCATCTTGTGAAAGTTACTTTTATCACTCTATATCAGCTGGTAAATTTCAGCTTACTAGAGTAACTCGAATTACTACGGAGTGGAGGTAACTCTCGATCAAACAACGCTGTGTTGCACAATTACGACCGATTTTAACTGTTACTATAGATTTTTTCCATTACCACAAGTGCGGTACTTATCAAAGTAGGTAGAGACGCAATTTATAATTAGTTTATGCTATTCAAATATATGAAACTCTGGATCAAAAATAAGGTCTACAAACTGAACATTATAGTGTCTTACTAATCAAAAATCATATATCAATATGTTTTTTTTGTAAACCATGGCTATTTGATATATTTTTATATATTTCATATATTTTTTGTAATCCTTGGCTAGTGAGTAAATCTACCCCGTGACCAGGGGTTGTTTGACGCAGCTTATGGGGTAAGGAGAAGCAATAATATTTAAGTTCAGACAACTTGTTTATTAGATAGGGAAAAAATACAATAAATTTGAAACAATATCCAATTTAGAAATGAATATAATGAAAAAATATATAATATTGCAAGCTAAGCTACATATAATCTAGCTACATAAAACTAAAATAAGAAACTATAAAACTCAAGTAAGAAACTATCTAGATAAAATTAAAACAAAGAAATAAGAAATGTATAAACATTAAATTAATTATCATCATCATTCTCAGGGAACTTTAGAGTATAGTTCTATTAAAATAGCGGTGTATCGTTTCCGATTTGTGGATATTTTGAGACAGATATTTCATGGCCTACAACTTGTATTTTTGCTATCTCTATCGTTAACTCCGTTTTAAGCAGTAACAACGTAAAAAACCGTAAAATTCTGACTTTTTGGTATTTTTTGTGAAAACTGATAACCATTTTACGGGTCTCGTCACGATCATCAACGGTTTTTTTTGTTATTTTCACCGTTTATTCAGTGTTAAGCTCTAAAAAGGCAAAAATCCGTAAAGTTCTGACTTCTCGTCATTTCTGTCTTAAACAGATGGATTGACCCCGTGCGACATGTACCTCGTTTCACGCATGTCTTCATAGCCAACATATTTCTTTTTGCTTGTTACATCCATTTTAAGCTATAAAATGCAATAAACTATTTTTATGGGGACAATTTTATGGCAGCTACTTACCCCAACTGCAGGTCGTACATACCCCAAAATCAACTGGGCTCTGCGCATTGGCCATAACTATCGATTGGCGAAAGACAATTTTAAAACAGACGTAGTTTCCTCGAGTTATCGTGCATAGTATCATCCACACATCTAGACAGACAGACACAATTTATTCTCACAATTTGGAGATGGATATGGACTCTAGGACATGTGAATCGTCGATAAAAGTCTTTTTGGATGATTTAATTTCATTACATTTTTCGCAAGATTCTAAGACCCACCTTTTGGGTGGGCTGAAGTAATACGTTCATTTTAGAGCTATGCATTGCATCTAATATACATGGCTTCCAATAGGCTTTGGAGAATATGAATAGTTCAGAACTTGTTAACATTCGAAATGTTTATAACTGCTTAACATTCAATTAATAAAATTGGCAGTGGGGAAAACCCAAGTGTTTGTCAAACTTCGGCCCATATTCTGGCTTCACGTTATTTTTGTATTAACTACAGCCTACTTGTACCTAATTTTACGCGTCTCATCATAACCACAACTTTTCTTTTTGCTATTTCAACCGTCAATTCCTAAAAAACGTAAAATTCTGACCTTTTCTTAATACATATTATCCCTAGATATCTAGCGAACAGAAATTTTGTGGTTGTATTTTGGCTGGCGGCTAAGCGTGGGCGGATTGTTTGTTGTATGCCTGTCTGTCAGTGTACCATTGAAACTACTCTTTTGCAATATTAGGAGAATATATTATATATGGCGTCAGATACTCAAACAGAAACATTTAAGAATTTTCGATAGCTGAAATCTATCGGCTGAAATTCTAATTATTTACACGAAAGCTTGGCATAGTTATGCGGCACTCAATAGATATTCGACATTTTAACAGTTTTAAAAATTGGTTTAAAATACAAGATTGGATCGCCCATCTTTTTGCAGTTTCTGCTTTGCAAAACAAGTGCGACGCAAATTAGAAAAAAAAATATTGCTTCAAGCCAATTTTTACCTCACCAAAAAAGGGATTTTGTAATCCCTGTCTTAACAATTTCCTCAAATTAGATATTTTATGTACGTACAGATGTATTGTTTTTTATTATTGTTTTTTTTTAATATCATTTATTTGTGAAAAACAGGCACGGGCGGTGTGTTTGATGTATGTCTGTCGGTGTAGGCACAATTTCCTTCCATTGAAACTAATTTTCCGCAGTATTAGGAGAATATATTGTAGGCGTCAGATTCTAAAACATAAATATCATAGAATTTTCGGTCCATCTATCGGCCGAAATTCTAATCAGAGAGCAAGAGAGCTTGTGGGGACAATCGATAGATGGCGAAATTTAAATAGTTTTAAAAAAGGTTCAAAATACAATGAAAGAGACCTCCTATATAGGCATAGTCCCCTGATATATACGTTTTACTATGTTGGCAGAGGCGGCAGCTGCAAAATTAACTGATTCGAAATTTTAAAAAAACGGATGTAGTCATAACAACCGATACGCTAAAGATTTTTTTAAATCGGATATAGTTTACTTTAGTTATCGCGCATAGTAACAGAACGAAATAAAATACGTCTTATTGTAATCACACGCACTACTTTCTTTTACACTACACACCCAAGGGGGTCGTCTCGTCGACTTTTCGTCTCCACACTTCGATCGAAATGACTTCTATTTACGCCAAAAGTAGAAATTTCCACTTATCATAGCTATAATGATACGAGAGAAATAATGAGTAGCTAATTTTGGTTTTATTCGTTTCGTTCGCAACCCCACATTAGTTCACACAAGCGTGCGAGATAACTCAGAGAAGTGTAGGGAGTGGGTCCGTTCATCGGATCGATCGACTCGCGGGTCATATCGACATCGGCTATCAGTGGACTAAATGTCCCGCGGCAATCCCGCGCCAGTGCGGGAGCGAGACGGGGAGCCGCGGTTGCCTCGCGACGCGCGAGCGAGATGCAGCGATCGCGGGCGCCCGCGAGATTTTGATTTATCTCGGATAATTATCGAATAATATCTGTTTTGCATCTCTCTCGTTATGCCATTATGATAATTTTATCCCATTACGTGCAGTGCTCTATGCCTTTTTCGCGTTCGCCGCGATCCGCGATGGCGACGCGTAATTGCAGCGGTGCGCTTCGCTGCAGTCTTCCATCCCACTTCCACCGCTAATCTCGTGGCTGTGGATGCGACCAAAATTACACAAAGGAGTTATTCGATTTCGGAAGAGTAGATATAAAATAATAACAGGAAAAGTATCGATACATATATCGGCAATTTAACGTGACTTCTGACTTATTTGGATTTAAGACTATACTCGGGCGAGCCCGTCATCCCGAGGCGTTTCAACGATTTTTATCGTTATATCGCCTCGATCGTACATAATTTAGGCATAACATATCCACAATCCAACTACGCCACTGCCCGTCAGAGTCCTACTCCTTACGGCAAGGCACTGGGAAGTGTCTCACCCTCTGAATACCAGCTTAGGTAGGATTTCTTCGTCCACACGTCTGGTCGCAGGCTCGAAGTTGTTTGCGCAACCTCTACCTGTCGAGATAACGGGGATAGGATCATAATGGTTCCGTGTGGTCTGGGCTATGATGGCCGTTATGTTGGTCGGCCCAGCTCGCAGAGCAGCTCCAATCCAGGAGTCTCCTCGAAGAGGGACCATTGAGGTGTGTCAAGTGATACGGTCGAATCCGTCCACCCCGGAGCGGTTTAACGAAATTTATCGTTCTATCACCCCGAGGCGAAACGCAGAAACTTTGGACGTAACAAATCTACGTAACAAGTTCTACCTAAGCCCGTAAGAGACCAACACCTTACCGCGACGCACTGGGAATTGTCAAGCCCAGCGGGGGTCCTCGCACCCTTACTACCAGATGCGGATCAGATTCTGTCTGATCACAGGTCCGAGGTCGCTTGAGCGGTCCTCTACCTCTAGAGCGGTATTTCTGGAATGTAACGGATACGGGGCGGCCTTTGCTCGGCAACTCTCATCCGAGATCGGATGGCCCACACTATCATATCTGTGGATAAGCATTAGAGGTGCCTACTTACCCCCGTTGTCTTAAGAAGCGTACACTTCTAAACTTCTTTAGAATCAGTCAGTGACAACACGGCCGGTTGCCCAAACCATGGGCCAGCTGTCCAGGTCATGCCCGAGTTCCCGTCCCTGGGTCAGCCGCACAGCGGGTTCGCCGAGTTGGTCCCTCTTCGGGAAGGCTCCTGAATAGGAGTTGCTATACGAGCTGGGCCGACCAGAAACACAGCGGCCATTATAGACCAGACTCTACAGAGCCGTTATGAGCCACAAAGGAGATAGCCGAGAACTCCTCGTAGCCACTGTCAGGATGAAATCATACCATATGTCAAACTAAAAAACAATAAGGCGCCAGGTACCGGCCAACTAACTGCCGAACTAGTTTTGAACTCTGGGAATATGCTCGCTCAATGTTTGCAGGCAATTCTTCGACGGATTTTACTGGTAGAAATCTTTCCGAAGGCATCATATGGCCACTTCATAAGAAAGGTGTTCAACTGGTATGCAGCAAATGCAGAGGGATCACACTGCTTAACATCTCCAATAAAATATTTTCTATTTTTGTATTTGATCATCTGCAGCTTTACACCGAACAAACGATTGATGCCTACCTACCGAAACATTATGCATTAACTCTATTTGCTCTGCGCAAAATCTTAGAAAAGACCCAAGAATTTGACATCGAAACCTACAATATTTTCATCGATTTTAACGCTGCCTTTGACTCGGTTAACAAAGAAATATGTTACAGTCCCATGATGGACTTGCATCATGGGATTGAAAAACACTGAAAATTTCATTGCCATTTCATTGATTGAAATATATAATACCGCCCAAGAGTGCAGAAAGATCTGTCAGAACCCTTCTACATCTTTAAGGATTTGCTATAGCATGTATGCCCTTCAAACTTGTACTTGAGAAGACAGTACGTAACTGGTATTAATACTATCTGCACCATATTCAATAAGTTGGTACGACTACTGGCATATACTGATGATATCGATATCATCGCACGTTCTCCACAAGCCTTTGTAGCATTGAACAGAGCAGCAAAACGTATGGACTTGCAGAAAAATCAGGAGAAAACCAAATACATGGCTACCCAAGTTGAATTAGTAAACTCCGATACTTTTTTCATTGGTTCCTATACTTTTGAACCTGTTAAGAAATGCATATACCTCAGCTCATTAATTACCAATAAAGACGTGAAAGTAGGTTTAATGGCTGCAAATAGGTGTTACTTCAGAGTTCGGACTACAGTCTTAAATGAAATCCTGGCTGCTATCCAGATACTCATTAGACCAGTCTTAACTATGCTTCAGAAACGTGAAATCTCACCAAAGCCAATAAAAATACACTAGATGCCTTTGAGGCAAAATAGTCCGCATGGTCTTCGGTGCTGTGCAGAAGGAATGCGCGAGGAGAAGACGATCTAACGAATAAGGTTATAAAACTATGGTTATACATATTTGTACGTTGTGAAATTTCTGAAAATCGGAAGGCTCAGTTGGTTCAGGCATTAGAAAGTATGCAGTGGAAAAGGCTCCGTGGAAAATATGTAATATAAATAGCCGCTGAAATTCATCCTTTGTAGAAAACCTGAAGGCCATCATAAAGCCAGAAGAAACAAAACGCGATGGATGGATTCTGTCATTAAAGACCTAAATGCACTTGGAGTAAACAACTGGAAAACTAAGGCCCAGGATTAGAAAAAGATACTTGACAAAGACAAGACTCACAATTAGTTGTAGCGCTAACGATAATGGATGTATGCCCCAGAAGCAGGAAGTTTGAAAAGGAGCGATGAAGGAAAAAAGGGGAAAGACCTGACTTGACTACGCTACATCTGAAGCCCCGTATCGACCTGCGAGCGCAGCAAGTTGTGAGCGGCTCAGGTTGCATGTCGAGACCGGGTTTCCTCAAATTGAGCGACTCGTTCCGCGCGGCTCAACCTGAGCTGCGCGTTGTCGGTATTTTGGCACCGCTCAAAGAGCGCTCAGTCCGAGCCGCGCGGAATGTGGAGACGGGCGTGCGCGCAGCTCTGAGCAAAGTGGACGAACGCGAAAAATATATTATTGTATGTGTATGTGCATGTACCCGGCCCGGCACACGATTCTCCAGCCCGCTCGCGACGGCTCGTACGCTCACTATGAGCCACTCAATGTTGCACTCGGAGAACAAACATCGAGCGGCTCACTTCGCGCCACTCACATCGCGCCGCGCTCGCAGGTCGATAGAGATAGTTTTGTTTAAGTCGAGCTTCAAAGGTATTTCCTTTTACCCAAGAAGCTTCCATTGTTCATTTCAATCATATATTGTATCGCTACATGTTTTGTGTATGTGGAGCAGTGTGGCCATCGTGCAATCGCGTCCTTCCTTTTGATTGCAATTAATTCTGAAACCGAGGATGAACCATCTCCTGAGACCCAAGAAAGACGGGGAAGGAGGGACGGAGAAGGCGGATGGTAACTACCAGGGCAGTATTCTGAAGGCAATAAGCAAATATATTGCAAGATAATTCATATTTTCATTTTCACGTTATAACATAACTTTTGCTTATTGTATATTAACAACTTCTCTAATAATTGTAATGATATAAAAACTACAATGTTTGTAGATGATACAAGTCTTATTGTTACAGTTAGAAATTCGGAGGACCTAATGGTAAAAGCCGATCAAATACTTAACGCGACGATGTATGTAAAAAAATCTCATTCAAATAAAAAAATCTCATACAATCGACGCCGAGCCGTTCGCTCGACGCATTTGTATGAGAAAATTGATAGAAACGTGCTGTAAAAATAATATTTTTAAAATACACTAATATTTTATTTCAAAAGAAAATATCTATGGTACTTACTGCAATTTTAATGTATATAATTTATATAAAATATACTAAAATATAAAAAACATGCAATAATAAATAATATTTAATAGTTATTTTGAATGAAACTTGCATTTTTTGTATATTTTTTTTATTAGGAAAAACTATTTTTTTTTAAATTCTGCGATAGTCTTATACTATACAACTATTGTTAAAATGCCTTAATATTTTTTTAAACTTCTTGGTCCTGCTGTTAAGTGAGCGATGATTCAAAAAATCATCTAAATTGAAAATTTCGTTTATAGCTCCCAAATTTCTTTTTTTTTTCAATTTTCCGATCTATTTTGAAAAATCTGAAATTACTATATACATAAGAATGGTCCCGTGATTTAAGGTATAT
>JAOPUG010000007.1:23921601-23931830 GCA_027564375.1 Micropterix facetella | reverse complement strand
CGGCCATTATAGCCCAGGCTCCACGTAGTCATTATGACCCCGAATAGGGACCAACCCGGTAAACCCGCTGTGCGGTGGATCTGTGGATGGAAACTCGGGCATGAGCTAGACAGCTGGCACACGAGGCGGGCCGTGCTGCCACTGACTAATATCTGGAGGAGATTGGAAGCGCAATGTGACCTAACGAAGCGGGGGTAGGTAGGTACCTCAGTTATCTATCCTTAGAAACGATTCGCTGGCCACCCGATCTCGGGTGGCAAGCCGAGTAAAGGACACAACGAATCCGCGATAATTCCAGTTAGGAATTGCCGCTGCCTGAGATAGAGAACCGCGCAAGTGACCTCGATCTGCAACCAGACGGGTGGAATCCAACCAAATCTGGGAGTCAGGGGGTGAGGCTGCCCGCAGGGTGACAGTTCCCTGTGCTTCGCCGTAATGCGTTGGACTCTGACGGGCAGGTGGTGAAGCTTGGTAAGTAGATTGTCTTTAAGTCTCTGTATTTCGCCTCGGGGTGATATAGCGAGAAAGTTCGCTGAAACGCTTCGGGGTGGACGGGTTCGCCCGTAGCAGGTGACATACGTTAAATCTGTCGTGATATCGAGGTTCTAACGGTTCCGTGTATAAGCTTGGGCTATGATGGCCGTTATGTCAACTTGGCCGACCCAGCTCGCGGAGCAGCTCCTGTCCGGGAGCCTCCTAGAAAAGGGACCAACCGGGTGAACCCGCTGTGCGGTAGATCTGGGGACGGAAGCTCGAGCGGAACTGGACAGCTGACGCACGGTGCGGGAATACCGGCCGTGTTGTCACTGACTGAGACCCGGATGGGTTTGGAAGCGTAATGCGACCTAAAAAAGCGGGGGTAAGTAGGTACCCCAAGCTATCTACCCTAGAAACGATACATGGCCGAACCGACCTCGGATTAGGTGCCGAGCAAAGGACGCCCCGTATCCGCGATAATTTCAGTGGGGAATTGCCGATTACTTGAGGTAGAAATAACAAAAAGAAACGTTCCGGGGTGGCCGGGTCCGCCCGTAGCAGTTGACAACCTCAATTGTTGTGATAACACGGCATTCCGTGACTCGGAAACATCGCGGACCCGCTGTGTCCTTTACTCGGGCATGATCATCCGACATCGGCTGGCCATAGGGTCGTTTTAGGTGACGACAGGTAGACACTTACCCTCGCGCCTTAAGAAGCATTACGCAACCTAGACTCTCCCGACGATTCGTCAGTTGAGCAAGGCCGGTAATCCGACCAATACATAAACTGTCCAATGTCACCCGAGGTGTTACTGTAGGTCCGACCGCAAAGCGGGTTTAACCGGATTAGTCCATCTTCAGGGAGGCTTCCGGATGGGAGCTGAGTCATGAGTCGGGCCGGCCGAGGTTACAAAATGGGCATATGGCCCGAGCTGCACATGCCCCATTAGGCCCCTACACTCCTAATATTCAAAATGGCTTAAAACCTATTCCAACAAGTTTCTCACGTCACCACGATTCTAAAAATACCCATATACGCTATGCTTGATCTATCTATTGGTCAAATTCTCCTCCAGGTCAAGCAAACCAGGATGCACCAACATCAGCACCTGTGAGATCGAATTTGCTGCCACCTGGTGGTGCTTATTATGGCTTATTATGTTCTTATTATGTGCTTATTATTATGTCACCCAGGAAGGCTCCATACCATTTTTTTTTAAGATCGGATCACGGGAAGTCTCCGGATATACGGACAAATAAACAAACAAACAAACGCACATCACGCATCAGACTATATTGGCCAGTCCTGCGTAATACTATGGACGGTCCAAAAAACGGGATATATATATTGGAATATAAGTTAATTTTTCATCAACACTGGAAATCTTTTCCATCGAAATGTAAACGTTAATAATGTCCATGTTCAACCTCCGACAGAATCTCCCCTAGTACCTTAATGGAAATGAAACCGCGGTGGGTTCGATAAGTGTTCTCTCTCGGCGTTGCTGATAATATAATAGAAGTCACAGCGGAATGATATCTCTCGGGTAACCATTAATCACAAGAACTGTTACATTTAGAGCGAGCACGTCCATTGAGATTACGGTAATTATAGCGACCGACTATCGATCTTCATGTAGACTAGAAACGCCGGGGAGTTTTATAAGAATTTAGTCATAAAAATCAAGTGTCTATAATATCGAGATTAGATATATTGCACCTTCGGTAAGACAAGGGCGTAATGGTCAAAAAATCATAAAAAATAGTTAAGTATGCCAAAGTGCTTTAGAAACACTATTTTATCTGCAGGAACAAAGATGCATATTAAATTCAGTTAAATGTGGCTAGAGAGCAACTGTGTCTGTCTTATTGGTGCATTTTTTTGACTATCTTTATGCGACAATCTTCCCTAAGATGTATCACTTATCGTCATAGCTACTCGATATCGGCTGTATGCTCGAATCCGTGATGTAAGGACATATTTTTATTTAAGACCCCTGAGGCGTTTCAACGGACTTTATCGTTATATCGCCCCGAGATGAAATGTACAGAATTTTAACATACCATATCCACTATCCAACTACGCCGCTGCCCGTTAGAGACAGAGGCCTTAATAGCGAGACACCGGGTAGCAAGCTGCCCGGCTATCTAGCCTCACTCTATAACTACCAAATTTAGACGGATGTCTCCATTTATCAGTTTGGTTCCAACCTCTACCACTCGTGATAACGTGGCATTCAGGCACTCGGAAATATCGCGAAACCGTAGCGTCCTTTACTCAGAACTTCACCCGAGATCGGATGGCCATCGGGTCGTTTCTAGGGATACCTACCCCCGTGCCTTAAGAAGCATTACGCAACTAGACTCCCCCGACTATTCGTCAGTTGAGCAAGGCCGGTAAACATACAAACAACTGTTAAAACATAACAGGTTCAGAAACGGTCCTGTCGAAGAGTCTGCGTTCAGTAGACGGATCGCTACTTAATAAAGCTACTCGATTAGTCGAGACTATCGCCTCCCATAGTGGAAATCATTAGCATGTGGAAGCGTAAGGCTGAACGTTGGTATGAACACATGAACTGTCATCGCATCGACTTTCTCGGAAAATATTATATGTGGTTGGAGAACATTTTTGTGATTTAATCAAATACCTTTAAATCGAATCCAAGTAATTTTTATGAGTTTTCATATCAGCCGAGAGCGACGCGATATCCGTGAATTTGACAGCTTGGAACAGTCTTCTATCTCTTTCTTTCCTATGACGAGCTAGTAGAGCGCCGTCTCATTCTCGCTTTGTCTAAAATACCGGCGAAACGATAACGCATTTGAGTTACATCATACGATTTTGGTCATAGCGAATAGCGACGTAGGCTATATTTAACGTTTAGCCCGACACAGTCCCGAAACATCAAAGGGCAGAATATATCACTGGTCAGTTGCGTCTTCGACACCGCGCGAAGTAGTTGTAAGCTGGAGCGTCAAAGCCGTAAAGGTAAATGTGCCCTTTTTCGTTTGAGGTTTCTGGAAGGACAGTCACATGTAATACACTTATGTCTATTTTATGAGTACATATTTGGAGGAACAAACCCGTTCAAAAAGACAGTTTGTAAAAAAATCCTTATGAATGTTGTTTTCTTTTTCTATTATTCTGTTTAATTTCAGTATTATGTGTGATTATCTTTAAAAAAACTTTGTAATTTAAGAAATGAACAATCACTACAGAAAATGATTTGAATAATAGTTTTTGAATTTTTCCATGTGAAATTCCAAAGACTTTTGCTAGTGATTCTTAGATGTATGAAACATAAAATTCCTTAAAATGTTGAAATAATAAGATAATACATTTTTGCAAAAAAGAAAATTATTTTTATTCCAAAATCATCCCAAATGAATGTGTAAATAGGGATTATAATAACAAAATGATTAAATTTTTTGCGCAACAAGGGCATAAATGCACACCGTTCTTAAAAAAACACAAAATACAAATATAAACACGTTTATACAATTAATTGATATTTCGAGCGGCGCGGCCGCCTCACACGCCCCGCATAACGCTTTTTCGTTAGTGGTTGATTTCTACAAGTCGAATCTCTGCAAGCCGCTTTAAAGACCTTATATAGAAGCGTTAAAGAAAATATATATTTGTGTTTAAAAGTGCAATTGAGAAAACTAAGATTTATGTGAGAAAAATTATATAGTGGGGGATAACGAGAAAATAAAATTATATCAACAACACTTTGATTGACACCAAGGATTATTCTGAATAGATTGGTTAATAAATCTTAACCCCCCCCCTCTCCATTGAAATCTGGGTGCCTGTGTTACCAAGTGAAAGTATGTTATTTAACCAAGTGAAAGTATGTGGTTTAACTAAGTGAAAGTATGTTCTTAATAACATTTTCAGTCGATAGATGATTAAATAATGCATTACCTAACATATTGAGAAGCTGTGAAATTTATCATAAACGACAGTAAGACCATATATTCCATTTTCGATAACTGTTGTATTCCATCAGATTTAAAGCGGTTGCGACATGCTAGTGGCAATTATCACATAGCAGATTGTGCTGACAATCAAAATACCATTAAATTGCAATATGGAGTCAGCCAGAGTGGCTTAATGTTGCCTCTAGCGCACTTACAATTCTTTTTTGTAAATTTCGGGAGCCTCGTGTACGGTTGCCTCCTAGCCCGCTTGCCCTTCAGCCACATATACAAATATGGAACTGGATGACCGAAGCCATATTGTCTTCTGAAACGTAATACAGACCAGCGAAATCACGAATCACCCCAGACGATGTGCAGGTGCCCATATGCCCCGAAATAAGAAATAGCCATCTGAAAAAACTCGATCATTTATTAGATTTGTTTTATCGTGATGAAGACTTCTTGGATAAAATGCTCTTTATATTAAATATATGCGTGCAGTAATGAAAAAAAAACAAAAGACACAAAACAAATATTTACGTGAGAACCGGAATCGGCGTCCATACTATGCAGTATGTAAATCTGTCCCTTTTAAAATCGATTTCTACTGGATTTTACATTGTATATCTCCTTGGATGCGGAACTAATGGAGATGATAGTATATTAAAAGATATATACAACAAATAAACAGCCGCTGCGGCTCCCGATGTAAACAAAATACAATATCGGCAGGTGTGGGAAGACAGCAATAAAAAAATGGATATTATATCGCTGTTTGACGTTTCTTGTTAGCCAACCGCGGCGCGTGAATCATTCTCGTTTCGAACCCGAACACTCTCATTGGTCTCGTAGACAGTCCAATTAATATCGTTGCTAACTTCATACCACATGAAAATCCCGGAAAGCCGCTTCGAAAATGGCGGCACCTGTCAACTTATTTTTCTTTTATTGGAAAACATGCAATGACAACGGTAAAAAAACTTTTTTATCTCGTACCAAATAAATTCTTTATTTTTGTACTAATGCAATAAAATAACAAAATAAATCTTTTGTTGTCTTTCTGTCTACCAGTGTAGCATTTTCTTTCAATTGAACCTACTCTTCCACAGAATTAGGAGAATATGTTCCATAAGGCGTTAAATTACAAAACTTACTTTGTGTGTTAAGCAAGTTTTCTTGTCAGCCGATAGATGGCGAAATAAAAAAAAAACACCATCTACCGGCTATAATTCTAATCACTTACTTGTGGTTTTAATAAGCTTTCTTGTCAACCTATCGATGGCGTAATTTTAAATACCTCGCGTAACGGTTTCCGGTTATTGTCGATTTCTGCTCGTAAACTCCCCGTAAGCCGCATAAAAGAACTTCGTTTCAATAAATAATTTCTTACTCCTTTAAAGAATATAATCAAATTCACAAAATCATGAGGCTTATTTTATGCAAAGGAGAATTAATTCAAAGTAACAACAAGACTTTCAACTTAAAAAAAACCTTAAAATAGCTCTCTTGTAAAATCACAAAAAGTGCAGTTATGCCCTTGTCTTACGGAAGGTGCGATATGCAGGAATGGATGAATGGCGAGATAGGAAAATTATTTAATATAAACGAACATATTGAGGTAAATTTTAGTCAAATGACCGACGCTTAAATACGTCTAATGATTATAAAAAAAAAGGATGGAGTGCTGCAAGATTGCGACTTCAAGCTCTTTTATCTCAGAAAATAAGACTAAAAACCCCAGAAATGTAAGTCAATCAATCAATCAATCAATCATTGTTTATTGTCTTAGAAACTGCCACATTTGAGCGTACATTATTTTACAGTATAAATTTCGTTATCTGCCTACTATTTTAATTAATTATTAAGATAAAACATCAACCGGTTACGTCATAAAATATCAAGCGGTAAGCAGTAAACTAATAGGTACATCCAATCGAATACTGTAGATAATATTAAAAATGAAATTACGTCTCACCCCGATATTTAAATTCATTACATTTTTTATTCAAAGTTACACGTAAGTCACAACGCTCGAATACAATAAAGAATATCAAAAACCTTAATAATTCTTGCCTTATATCAAATTCCTTTGTGACTATCGAGATTTTATTTATTAATACTCCAAGGGTCTCCCGGTTTTAAATATGATACGACATTGTGGTAATGCATGACATCATGGCATGCAAAAATATTGGCAGGACGCATCTAATTGCACTACATGGTGTTAAAATAATACTACGTAAAGGCAATCAGTTTAGTGCATAGATGCGGCATGTATAAAACATGTCATATATGGTGTATACAATACATACCATATACGTTACACGTGCAATGCCAAAAATGGGGATACACCATTATGACCCATACATTACTGAGCATGGTGATACGTCTGGTCGGAATAGTGTCTTAGTTAGGCTTATTTTAGTAAGAAAGATTGTTATTTAAGGTACCGCTGTTGGCTAAATCAAGCGGACCTATTTGCCAAGCGATACACCAGCGGAAGCCAATACAACGAAAGTCTATTCTTACGGCAAGCAAAACATTAGCGTGAGCCAATACACTGAAAGCATATTATTGCTTGCGCGGATATACCATTCTTGTGAAATCGCGCATGACAAATTATATATTTTTTGGTGTTTTGAAGAAAGCAAAATATATTAATGCGTCAACATATTTTAATCACTTACTTGGTACGTATTACAAATATATTTTCAAGTTGTTTTCCCCTATAGATTCCAAGAATAATGCAAATCACAAAAAGGTGATCACTTCAGCTTTCATTTATTTTTATTCAGAAAAAAAACAAAATATTGAATTTTCGCACCATAGTAAGTACTAAAGATTAAAAAGTTTTCTACAAGACACATATTTTTATTTTTGTTTAAAGGCATGCGGGCGTCAAAATGTCAGTTTTCACTTTTTGAAGAGGTAGTTACATTAACGAGCTCACGTCTTTGTTTATTCTTAGAGCAGTAGACACGATGCCATCGTAATAGTATCTCTGATGAAATCGACGAAAAGATCGGTGTTGGTCCACATTAGCGATTGTCCTTAAGCATACTTTTTCTACGTTTTTATTAGGTCGCTTTCTTGTACGTCTGTTTTTCCGATGTCTATTTGTCTGTTTGTCTGTACAAAGTTTGCAATCGATTTTTAACTAACTTCCTGATATCCGATCATGCTGAAATTGTACATACACCTTTGGTTCTGGAAACAATACAATACAGTATAGTTTTAGTTAGATTGATTTCAAATATTAATAAATATTAAATAAACAGCGCCGCCTAGCGTTGGCGGTCCGAATTACGCTGCAAGCAACACGCAGCGCTGCTTAGCGACGGAGGTCGCTAGACAACGCGGCACCTTCTTTGCTGGAATTGATTTCCAGTAAAGTAATTGGTTTTCCAACATATATAATTATAATACAAATAATGAATAGTGTGTTAGTGACAATTTCTACAATGGTTAAGGAGATAGCCACTCAACGTAAGTGACGACTGGAGAAGAAGAAGCGAAAACGATAAGCGAAGCTTCAACGGGAATCGGAAGCGTATTAAGTCGTGTCATAATTGTATGGATGACGATTAGAGAAGTTTGTTGGCTCAAAACTCAGTGGTAAGACACCGTGCAATGAAGACGCAATGAAGGAGAAGGACAGAATGCGACAACTAGACCTCCGGTACAATGAATGAGTCATTATTGGTAGCCTACCTACCAATAATACATCACCATAAAAATTGATAAATTATTGGTAGATAGGTATAACAATTTTCTCTTTCAGATATGATCAGGCGAAGAGAAACTGATATAAACCTGGAATTTCCATATGTCTCTGTCAAGATGTTTAAACACGATTGCAATATTTCATACACACAAGACTAAAAAGCAGAAAATAATTATTTAAATAAATATTTTTTAAATTACCACCTTTTTAAGACGGACTAAAAAGTATAAAATATTTTTTCCTAGCCCCGTACAGAAAACGAAAAACGTGGGGCGCATGCAATAAATAATTAATTGATGCATGAATAGTACACAGTAAATTGAATATGGAACTCGACGTGCTTTTCGCGTTGTCCTGAAACATATTTACGCTCGCCACTAATTAACTTAATTACAGCAAGTAACCAACACGGCTCTCGCTAACCCCCGATAAAGGGCAATTCTCTATCGGAATAAATTCCGACCTATATACATGAGGACGAAATCAACATCTTAATGGAGATAATTCGTTTAGGTTGGTCTAATGAACGCCGTTCGACAACTTCCTTTTGCGTTCGACAGTGTTTCGCTTTGCGGTCGCCGGCGGCGGCAGCGTCGACCGTCGACCGCCCGTTAGTTTGACCGCTTTATTATTTTAACGATTAGCTAATGCTCGGTATTATGCAGTCGTCCGGAGCGATTGCGACGTGCTGAGGCATCGCAGGAGGAAACATCGCCGCATCGCTGCCATCGCTGCCATCGCTGCATCGCTGCGTCGCTGCATTGTCCCCGAGCGATGGCCGCAGCGATCGGCCGCAATTACAACCGATGTCAAGCCTCTCTAACGGCCCCGTCGTTATTCGATGCCTTTGACAATAGCTGCAATTGATAAACCTTTTATATGATTATTTAGCTGATGCGGACGCAGAATTTTCACTTTGCCTGAGGTCTGCTGTTTGAAATCGGAACAGTTTGTTCAGCGAGTCGTCAAAGTATAAAATGCGGGTTTTCTAATTAGGAAAAATGCTAATAGTCACTAATAGGGTAGGGGGATGGGAAAAGGCATTGGAATGGAAGGCTTAATTTTGGAAACAATATATAAAGTAAGTAAATAATTAGTAATGGCCAAAATCTTATTTATAATGTCAAACAACCGCGATGGTCTTCGATTAAGTGATATCTTTAATATTACATTTTTAAAACCAAATAATAATAATTACAAAAGAATAAAATGAAGTAAAATAATTAGTAAAAAGTGGATTATTTCCATTTTGCCCTTAGATATAAGTGGGCCAAATGGAAAGCTTTGAAGAGATATATGAAATTACATGTTAATGTGACGAAATGGTCATGGAAAATTAAAATTGGCAAAGAATACAAATAAAATTTTTGTAAAGCCCTCCTAGGTCCTAGACTTCTAATTTTTATATATAGCTCGTATTATATTCATTCCATAATGCCCTCATATAAACATTTTTATTTCACTCAACCGTTATCGGAATATAACACGTATATATCACTCACATAATATGGCATTATTTTATCATCAAGCAAAAAAAATCTACAAAATTAATTTGCAATAAAAATAACAAAAAATAACCATAATATAAATACGAGTCTTGTGCTAAAAATCCGGTTTCAAAAAATCTCCAAATTCTTAGTCAAGAATAGGTTAGGTTAGGTTAGGTTAATATACAAGTTAGATTTGTTTGCAGTAGTGCTGTGAGGCTATTTTTCTATAGGTAGGTATCTACTATCGATGCGCGGGGAGAAGAAAGGGTTGCAGGATTTGGAGTTATTGTAACTTTCCATTATGCCTAGCTCTTGAATTTTGACCGCTCTTACCTTGCCTGTTGTGGATTACAGTAATGTGATGTATGTGCCTTGACTAGTTTATCAAACATAGCTAAAAATCCAAAACGCCTGCTCAAGATTCTGTTACCTTATACAGTGATGAGCGCGTGTAACTCCGATGCTCAATGAGCACAAAGTTCTACATTTTTGGTAAATGGACCGTATAATGGTACATTATCCTTCAGGATACAGAAGCTGTCATATACATATCGAAGCCAGAGAATGAGTTTTATTTTAGATATATAAATGGCTAGTTCCCCATTATTT
>JAOPUG010000007.1:23897746-23908927 GCA_027564375.1 Micropterix facetella | reverse complement strand
GCCTTTTCTAGGACCATCGTTGTTTTTTTTTAAATAGGATATAACGAAGTTTTTTATAAATCTCTTTTTTAAAGATAGTAACTATACGTTGCGGCGGATAAGCGAGCGGGAAGGGGGGGCGTTGATATGTGGTGCGAGGGTTAGTGGCCGGGGGTGGCCGCGGGCATCTCGCCGGGGGGAGGGAAGCGGCTCTTGGGGCCGGAGGGGACGCAGAATTCGCGCTGGATGTTGGCGTTGGAGTCCTTGGCGCTGGCCGCAAGTAGAGTGATCTGGTTGACCACGTCCTCCATCTCGTGGCTTAGCGGAGACTCGGCCGTCCCCTTCAGCATCGCGATTCTTCTGTGCTGCTCCGCGTCGGCGTGTCGCTTGAACTCGGCCGCGTTCTTGAACTTGTCCTGGCTCGGGCAAGTCCTGCATTCCAGGCCCACTTGCACGACCCTGATGATCCCGCGCGCCGAATCCCTCCCCACGTAACAGTTCTGTCTCTGATGCGCCAGCAGCGACTGCTCCGTCACGAATGCGACTTTGCAGTGCTTACAGACGAAGCACAGTTCTATATCGCATTCTTTCGAAAGAGGCAGCCTCTCCTGCTGAGTTGGCGGCTGTAAACGCAAGGTTGATACTCCTGGATCGGCGGAAATATGACGGATCTGATCGAGGGTCGTGGTTGGTAGATTGAGAACGCTAGCATTTCCTGCACCCATTTCGATCAGCAACCCTTGCGGCGATGGTTGAGGATTCTGCGGCGTTACTGCGAACAAAAGAGAAACAAACCATTAGATATCAGGCATTAAATATGTTGAGGGTCAGTGTCGAGACACTAGGGTAATCTTAGGTAATATCTTAGTAAGTAATTTTATTTGCAAAAAACCTGTCCAGTGAAAATAGGTACATATAGACAGTGTAAAAAAATATATTAGAAATTAATGGATATTTATTAGGAAGCAAAACAACTTCCAAAATGTTAAATATTTAAAAAAATCGCGATTAATTTAATACTATCATAAAATTATTAGAAGTACAATAACTAATCAACGTTTAACCCTTAAATGGTATGGGGATTCTTTGTAACGTAACTGGTAAGTTTTGGGTAAAATATACCCAATATTTTCCTCCTAAATTCTTGCTCACTACTAAAGTAGTACCGACAAATTAATGGAAAACGAAAAAATGTGTTCTAATGAATAACAGAGAGAACGCAAATATACATTTTATAGTGTTATTTAGGGAATGAACGACTAAAGGTGCGCTTACACGGGCAACTGAAATTGCTCAATTCTAGGTAATATTAGTCAATTATGACGTCACGACTATATCAAGCAATTTACTACGATACCTATACAGGTATATACATAGAAAATGTTGCTTCATATAGCGTCACATCGTATTGAGGGACATGGAGTAATATGGATTAATATACAGCAACTAGGCAATATATTCATACACCGGCAATTCAGTTCAACAGTAGTCGCTGGCAATGGATGAGATTTTACTGGCAGCGGCCTGTAGTGCTTTTATTGTAATGAGTTTAAAACGAAAAAAACGAAGAGAAATTGACAGATTTCGCTGCGAACGTTTCTACAAAAATGCAAGCCTTTGAATCTTAAAGAAAAACGAAAAATATTTATTGTGTGATGATATGGACAACTATTTATTCAAAAACTTCACCTCGTAGTGATTTTGAATTACTTTCAAATAAAGTTGGTTTATTAAGTACTAAACAGTTGACCAATATGAGTGAACCAATTTCTGCATCTACAAAACTTGCCTATACACTTGGATTTCTGGCAACTGCCGGTTCATACAAAAGTTTAATGTACCTGTTTAGAATTTCTGACAGTTGTATTGCAATATTCATACCTACGGTATGCAAAGCTACTGTAGAAGTTTCTCGTGAATATATTAAGGTAAGTTCTTCATTCACTAATTAGCTAATTATTTGCCTACACAATTTTACCCGCTGCAACATTGTCACAATTACATATATCCTTTACACTCACAAAATGAGTCATAACATACCTAATACCTAAGCAAAATATTTATTTTCTTGGATCTTTTACAGTCAGTGTTTTAAACTTAAAGTTAAGGTACTTATTCAAAATCATCATCAGTCAGAAAATTAAGGTGTAACATTTTAAATTCTACTTCAGTATTTATTTTAGTTATGTATTCCACGTCGACAAGTCCCCCGCCGCCGCCGGCCTGCACCCCTCGCGAAATGAAATATAGGTTTACATATAGGAAAATTGACTAAAATTTCCCAACCGACTGGATATTCGGTAATTCATACCAGCGATTTTGCAGCATATGGAATATATTGAGCAATTAAAAGGAATACCTACTGGTGAAACATTTGCCACATTTTATTGAAATTGCTTTGGATCCCTCCACTAATTGCTCCAGATTGATCCATTACCGTTGCTCGGCAGTTATTGCTCGGGTAAGTGCACCTTAGAAATGAGTTAAAAATGGATTGCTGAAGTATCTCTTAAACTTAAATTACAAGTCCTCATTCATCTCTTTTTTACCATAGTGTATTTTGAAACTTCCAATTATTACATCGACCCAATTACAGATATCGTTTGTTTTTATTAGTATTTCTTTCAGAAGCCTGAGGTCGCTTACTGCATCTCAATTGTTTGTCGAAAGCCTATTTCAGTTTCCATGAAACCTATTTCTGTAGTAATCTACTGATCAAGACAAATTATCTTGGTACAATATTTCACTGGCCGATTAATTGTTTCCTACATATACGTCTTACAGTATTACCTGATAGGATAAATAATCAAAATGTAATTGAATTAAATTAAATTACCAACGAGTTAAATTATACTTATAGTCACAAATTCAATAAATTCGAGCAAGAACAATAAGGGATACGATAGGAAAGCAGAGAGATTTTTTAAAAAGAGTTTTATTATAGGTTACTATTTTGTTTTATTTTCGCTCTATTTATTTTAAATTATATTATTGTTAATACACAAAATAATGTATTTAATTATTCATGTCAGCTGTGCAGCGGTATTCCAGTGACCCATACGAAAAAAGTTCAGCCTGCTCTCGTACGTTTCAAGAGTACACGGTAGCCCAGATATCTCATAAAACTTTTTTAGATGCCCTCCGCCCTATTTTTGTATTGGGGATTCCAAATATGAGATGCGAAAACTAGAGTGCTACGAATATAAAATAAGTGAAGCGTTTTGAATTTAGATATACTGCTGCCAAAACCCAGAGTCACCATTCAAGTGGTATTTGAAATTGATGCTTTCTTTTTTCCTACCGAATGTAGTAGTATTACATTTGATAGCATATAAAGCTAGTCTATTTGTTATGCAATACTCGAATAATTGGTTAATGTTCACCTGAATCTGGATACAATCGACCATGCTACTATTTTCAGTATAAATTTGAGATTTTACGCTTGTAATATATAATGATCAATTTTGAAACAAAAGCCGCTTCAAATAAGTAAGCGTTAAAAAGAAACGGACCTCTGACCTCTGTCTATTGTCAATCTAGTTTGAAGGTAGTCAAAAGAATAAATATATTACTTAAACCCACTGGTGGCAGTGGCATATCAAAGGTTTACCTAGGTAATTTTTATCCAACCTCGCCAATTACGGGTTAATGAAAGGTCTAAATAAATCAAAATAATAATATAATTCAAATGTATCCGTGAGCGGTAAAAATAAATGTTTGGTAATGTGGAAGGTATTTTAAAACGTATTGTTTTACATTCTAGTTTTTTTTAATGGCAGGACATGCCCCGAATAACATATTACTTTAAGAGACTCAGTTACAGTATGCGTTACAGTATGCATAGGCTAGCTAGCGGAATCTTCTCGTTCTAGACTGGACGCATATTCGCTGCATAGCGCACAAGCCAGCGCGTGTACGGAATCCGTGCTAGTTTTGATTGAAGCTTACACGGTGTTTCACACGACATTATTCAAATAAATGCGCCGATTTACATACATGGGCGATGCTCCGACGGCGGGTTCGTTAGCGCTCCGCCCGACAACTCCATGTTTAGAATTCCACCACACATCGTGGATTTCGCGGCGGGAATGCTCGCCGGTGAGTTACGAAGGCTACACTCAAATCTAGGGAAACTCGACGAAAAATAAATAACATCAGCCGTCGAAGCTGCATACAATGTAATCTTCTCAGACGCACTGACAAGCGTTCTCCGCTCGCGGAGTAGCTTTGCTAAATGTAGCCTTAATTAAATGTAAATTACTATTAAGCCCTCCGCATTTCCACAACGCATTAGCGTACAAAACGAAGCCTTAGAAATTTCTAACGGCTAATGATATTGTAATAAAAAATGTAGTATAGAGGAAAGAACTACATCGCACAAATAATCTCGGATATCGTACTTCTCCGAGCATGCCCTCTTCTCCTGCTCCTCTTCCCCGATCCGGGGCGCACGTAAACGAAAAATTTGCAGCCCGCGGCATCGCCTTAAACAAAATCACCCCGGACAAGATACGGTCCAGAGAGACGGTACATCGAGTACGGCGAGGCCCCGGATTTAGGGGCAGCTCTGCGCTCAGGTGCGGGGGTTTGCATTTTTAATATTTCAAGCTACGTCGAGTGAGGCGGTAGGAGAAGAGGGGATAGGGGAATAAGAAGACAGGAGGAGTTCTTATGTGGCCTTCTTATACCTCCTATAGATAGGGTAACGTGACAGTCATAATAGATAGTTCGGCGCTGCCGGCGCCCAACTATCTTTTATATTATTTTAGGGGGAAACAACTGGACATTATTTGCTGCTTATTTGATCACGTATAGATATGTATATTTGGATACCACGTATATAAAGCGAATAACATTATTATAATTTGTTGTCTTATATATAAAGATATCCTAAAAACTACAAAAAAACGTATACACGTTTTATCGATTGGTAAGAAACTAAAGGTGTTTCTGACAATTATAGCGAGACTATATTTCCGGGGAAAGTCGTTTGGACTCGTTTGAATATAAGAATAATATTGCGAGCAAAATTCTTGCAACAACTTGGGTTAATAATATTTCTTCCACTCCTGCAAAAATTAGGAAAAAAACACATTGTTAAGTTTTTTCAGGGGTTTTCTCTTCATGCATTAACTTTTTTATTTTAGGAGTGGTGGTAAAAATGGTCATTATCGACTTCTACTAATTAGGTCGAAGTTCGGTTACTAATTTCGTCAAAAAGTGCAAAACTGGAGTTCACCGTCAGCTAAAAATCAAACTCCCAATTTCATCAAGCGCGACTAAAACCTTTCCAAATGATCTGAAAAGGGGGGACTCGCAAAATTTATTCGCCCGTATTTTTAATCGACACTCTCGAACCGCCATTTAAAGCACTCGGAATGACGTATAAGCCCCCTTAAGAGAGGGGGTCTGCGGGTGGATAAATTAAGAAAACCCGATACCCCACGGCGTAAAAAATAGATCCCCAGATTCCCCAAACGACCCGGCGTCCCTCACACTTCTAATTAAAAATACTCTCGCAACAAACCGTGGCGTAATGGCACCTAAGTTATCCCCCAACCTGCCATATCTTATCCGTCCATAATAACAGCCACTTCTATCCCCCTCCGCCCTCTTTTCACCCTCAGCCCCCCGGCCCTCCCCGGCTGTGGGGGTGAAAGACCCCACGCGGCAAAAAAAGTTAGGGGAAAAAATCGCATAAAAAATTAAATCACCCCTGCGCGCCCCCTGCGAAAAACCCTTCTCCGACGCGTGGGGTCAGGGTGGGTGGACAGAAGCGGTCAACAATCTAGTGCAATAATAACTACTACTAATATCAGCTGCGTTAGTCGAATTTTTCCTGAATTTTTGCGGCCTATCTTATAGTGAAAAATACGACGTACATTTAAAAGTCTGCCAAAGGTCATGTGAAAAATATATACAAAACGTCGAAAATATATACCATATTATATAAATTGATGTCTCGATATACATATTTCATTATTAAGTGCTATGCTGTTAACTATTCGTCTCTATGTTTGTAATATTATGCTGCCTATTTAATAATCATTTTAAATGTTGAATTTATGTTAGTTCATAAACGGTCTGGCAAAAAAAAGAGTACATACTAATTCGACGTTGGAAAAATGTTTTACGGTGGCAAAATTGGGTCCAACTGTCAATTTCGTATTGGGCGGATTTTGTGTCGATATTGCAACCTTTCACTTATGGTATAATCATATCAAATTTTGGTATCTTAAAGCTTATGTCTATTATAGACATAAGCTTTAAAAAAGTTTAAAAAGTACAATCCATTTTGTATTTGTTTAAGGAAAATCTGAAATTCATAATTATCATCATTATCGCCACAACTCACTGTGATGGATTGGCTTAAGTCATGAATCTACTTCTATTCCAACCTTTGCAGGAGCTTTAGTGTCCAAGTTGTTCAGTTCAATTGCATTTAGGTTTTTAATTTGATCGGTAATTTGGTAATTTTGTTCGTCAGACTTTGAGACTCTGGTTTTCCATAAATAGTGCATATCAACTCTGTGCATTTTCGATTGTTACTACATGTCTTAATCACCTGGGCCTTCCGATATTCAGGAGTCTCACAACATGACAAAATTATACAGGTTTTTGCTTTTTGTTTATTCGTCTTCTGCACGGCACCGAACACATAGCGGACTATTTTGCGTTTAAAGACATCTAGTGCATTTTCAACCGCTTTGGCGGGAGTCCATTTTTCTGAAGTGTGAGTTAAGACTGGTCTTGTAGAGGTTGGCTTCATCCTACGATATATCAGATGGTATTTTATTCAGTCTGGAGTCCAAAGTAAAGCCTATTTGCAGTCATGAATCGCACTGAAAGTATGATGTAAACAAATCAAGATCACAAAAATGCCGGCAATTTCTTTCTGGTTAGTATGTATTTACATGTTTATACATACCTTGTTATATAACGTTTATATTTTACAATCATGCTTGAAAATGTTACTTCGCTCGATAACTCGAGTAAACTACGTTATTTTCTAAACATTTATTTCGTTAATGGATATTTATGGCCAATGCGCAGAGCCTAGTTGATTTTGTGGTCTGTACGACCATACAAATTGTCCCCATAAAATATTTTTTTTGTATTTTTAGAGCTCAAAACGGAATAAACGGTGAAAATAGTAAAAGAAACGTTGTTAGCCATGATGAGAGCATACAATGAGGCGCAAGTCACCTGGGGTCATTATTTTTATTTTATAAAAAATATTTATTTAATTTATTGACACCCTCGATACTGATCGACGACCGTCAGTACCCCTCTATTCGGCAATCACCTGGTCTCGGCGCGTTGGTACGGCAGCGGTCCCGAATTAACATTTGAGTCGGCCACTAGATGGCGTCAAAAAGTCAGAATTTTAGGTTTTTTTGCATACTTACTGCTTAAATGGGAATTAACGGTAAAAATAGAAAAAAAATGTCGGCCGCGATGAGACGCGTAAAATGAAGTATATGTCGCCTGGGGTCCATCCATCTGTTTAGGTAAAAATAACGAGGTGAGAATGTAATCATATGGGCCGTTTGAAAAACATTGGGTTTCGGCACCGCTAAGATTTCTGGTTTCTGTTTATATTTTTAGAACGTATTTCCAATTGTATTTTTAGAACGTATTTCGGTTGAAAAGTTATTGGAGATTTTGACATATATCTTGAAAATAAAGCGACGAATAAAAAAGTGTAGTAATTATTTTGAACTCTAAATAACTAAGCAATCATTTCACAAAATATCCTGATATGCTGGAAAAGGTGACCAAGTCCATTAAACAACATTCTGACATGATATGAGTTAAATTAAATGTCCTCTGACAAATAAGGTGAAAGTCCCACCTTCATTTGTTTTTTCCTTAAATGACACTAAAACCTTTAATCGTGATATTGTTTGAGTACCATAGTGGGAAAGCTATATTTAGATAAACTAAATAATAATCGTAAAAGTAAAATGATTAAATCCAAATCATTGCCTTAAAAGAAAATTATAATTTGATCAAGTAAATTAAATGAAATTAATTGAAAAAAAATATTTTTTAAACAAAACAACAATAATCAAATTAACTATATCTCTTATAAGAATCATCTCAATCCGTCATTTTCATTGTTAGTATAAATTAAAACAGCGGTCTTCTTTAGTCATTATTTTATGTCTTATATGTCCAATTTTTGAAGGCATCATCAACGACACATTCCAATCCTGCACAAGGAAAAATGACTAAGTCCACGCATCATATTATATATTTCGGCCAAACATGATAAAGTCTGCGCTTGGTCGGGTTCATACATAAGTGGTGTATGGACCTGTTCAAGTAGAAAAAGAAGATTTTCTGGACTTAATGATTTTTTATTGTACAGAATAGAATTTTATAGGAGTTTTGTCACATTAGGTCGATTTACCAAAAAATTGGACCTGATCACATTTTCCTGTTTGTCTATGATTTTCGGTTCATCGTAAGCACGGTGTACCTTATATTAAATGTATCCTGCTATATTGGGTGATGTCCATGTATCCTGTCATATATATTCCCCTTTTGTTTTCAACTATTTTTGCCAAAATGTAGTATCTTCACTATTATTGATGGATATAGGTACTATATTTTATGTGAAATTTGGAGTTCTTGTGTAATTCTGCTGTACAATTAAATGTGTAAGTATTACTGAGTAAAGATTTTAACCATTCTACCATTTCTACCATTTTATATGTTGGTACAAAGATAATTGGCTGCTACTTTTTGTGGTTTAGAATTTTAGGGATTTTAGTTAATGCATAGATTTTAACATTTAGGTAGCAACAATTTAAAAAATTATTATTTGAATCATCCAGGAGTTATGATGAGTAATTATTTATATGACGTCATATGTTCAATTCGATTCATTTTTATTTCAAAAAATCTTGTTGAGACTTAGCCTATAGGTACCTATAAGTATATAATTATTCCAAAAGTTATCACTAAATACAATGAATAAAACCTTATAATAGACCAGGGAAATAATAAACAAATTAATAAAAATAAAATAGTTAGGTACATTCGGTTTTACAATTAATCAGTTTCCTACTTCACGCCTGGCTACATAGAACGATTGTAAATTGATATATTTGGTAATTTGGTAATTTGACAATTTGATAATGATAAAAATAATTTGACTAATTGAAAATGATGATTTTATTTGATAATGCTATGATTTTATGAATTCTATATATTTTAACTATACTTAAAATCAAAATAAAATGGTAGCTCATATACCTAAAGGATACTATAATGATCATTGGAATAATGTAATAACTTAAATTATCAATAGTATTCAATTGTCAGAATTAATAAATACGCAAAAATAATAAAAGCTTATCGAAAGCAATAAATGTTACTGAGAAGTACAAAATAGTGTTTGTCGTAAATTAAAGGAAATATATTTAATTTATAATCCTAACTTTGGCTGTAGATTTTAGATATACTTATGTATATCGTCCCTAAAAAGCCACACTATTGCAAGCGACTTTTCCCCAAATTTACAAGAGGCAATAAACTTACGTTATTTTGTTTAGGCATTGTAATAATGTAAACATAAAAAAGAAAATCGTGGCCATTGTCATAATATTTAACAGATAGCGTAGCTCAAATGGCGGGTGTAATATTTTCCCCAGCCAATCATTTATTTAGTATCAAGTATTTAAGCAGTTTGGTCGAATCAATAAATTTCATGAAATGTGTGGCTTGCGATATTCTGGCTATGTAGGCGATATTAATGTTGCTGCTTGACATGGTAAACATATTTTTATAGCTGCATCTATTGTACAACAAGTATTTTATAATATATCATTCGCGGTTATGTGTTCCAATAAAGATAATGAAAATGTAATAAAAAATCAAATTTAAATAAAAATTGTGGCAATACCACACTCCACATATATCTGTATTTTAAAAAGATAAATTAAAGGGACTACATTTCAAAAATGTAACACCACTAAAAGAAGCGTTGCGGCAATCGACGATTCAGTACCCCTGCCGGAATGGCGTTTGCCCTGACCGTACGTAAATCGCAATATCGCCGCCCGACTCTAATGGCGTATAAAGCATTATCAGAACGAAATTATAAATTGGAATGCCGCCCTGGCGTGAAATGGAAAATTTACAGGGCGGTTATTGCGTCCAATACGGCCCTGTGATTTCACCGTTTCACAGTTATTGCTCCGCGGGAAATCTTAGGGCTTTTCTTCAGCGAAGGGTAGCAGCCTACGGTTGACCAACCAATGTAGTACTAAGCTCGCCGCCGTATCTATTTATTTAGTGGGAAATGAATTAGGTATATACTTAGTAGCGGTTATTTTTATATTCAGTAATATCATGTATTTATTTATTAGTAATCTAATGAAACTTATACAATAAATAGCATCTTCCTTTAGTTTTTAGAGTTATAGCGAAATACCCCCTTTCAAATTAAAAAAAAATTACGGCGGCAATATTCTAAATATATTTTAAGGTAAGTTGAATATATAGATAAAAGTGTAAATAACAGGAAAAATAGCGATATACATCGGCGACTTCTGCCTGTCCTGTGATTTGTAATCCCTACCTTATCCAAAATGGCTTAAAACCAATAAGTTTCTCTCGTCATCACGATTCCAAAAATAACCATATATGTTAAACCAGGATGCACATGCAGCAGCACCTGCGGGACTCTGATCGAATTAGCTGCAATTAGCCGCACATGGTGGTGCTTATGGCCACCCAGGGAGGCTGCATACCAAATTTGGTTAAGATCTGACAATGGAAATTCTCCGGACATGCGGACAAAAACAAAGGCACAGACGCATAGCATGAATCAGACTATATGGCCCGTATACATACTCGTCTGGATAAAAGTGCAAATACACACATACGCAACAATAAATTAAAATCAACTCACAAGTACTTCTCATCCTCACAAACACCTTCTTATCACTCACACCTGCAGACACCTTAACTCCGATCCACCCGGTCTATATATTTAAATTACTTTTTATTATTCTCTACTAACACACCGTTTGGCGTGATTTTTTCGCTAAATTTGACATTCGTTTCTACTGTTAAATCTTTAACATTCCTCTATACTTCAATTGACAATATTTGAATAAATGTGAAACATATTATGCCTTATTTTAGATAATTCCTTAATATGAATTTAAAATTTTGAATAATACTTAA
>JAOPUG010000007.1:23828004-23849709 GCA_027564375.1 Micropterix facetella | reverse complement strand
AGATGTCACACCTCTGACAATTAAAATATATTATTACAGCGCCATTTGTTGGATGTAAAAGCAACACACACTATTCTTAGTAAATATTTTAAGGCAATGGGAGCCCCATCTATTGTACGTAAAACAACGGGCATCAGAACGGGCATCGGTACTAAGCCACAGTAATGCGTGGCGGGGTACAGCTTGTATATTACAATATCTAAAAATGCCATCTTTAATATTGGTCTATTCGCATTATGGTAAGCTACGTTAGCGTGTCAGCCTTAGAACTAGGGAAGATTCGTAGGCAAAGGAGGGCCAGGCTGAAGACGCCACTTTGGTCCAAAAACTTACGATAGTAATAATGGCATTGTAAGAATTATTTCCTATTGCCATTTGCGAATAAGGATTGCCAACTTCCGATAACAGGCATGGCAATTACTAAGAAGAAAATAATGAAATATTTGTATTTCTTGGCGCCTGGCATCCTCGCCCCTATTCGTCGCCTGAAAAAAATTAGAACAAGAGCAAGCTCGCTCCCACTTGTCGGCAATAGACCGCGAGCTGGGGAATATTAATGAGACTTCGACCGCGAAATCGTCCCCAGACATGAGACATCGTCTCTTTCCCGCCCGCGTCCCCGTCAAAATACGTCGCGTGCTCGATCTCTATACATTCTTTACCCTATTTAATGTGACCTGTTCACTTTTATCGCATCTGAATAAATAGAAGATATTTTAATAATTTGCACACACGCTAGAATGAACAGAACCTAACGGGGGTTTAACCCGGACAGTCTTATTATGTTAGGCTTTTTACGTGACAAATTTCCGTTCTATAAAGAAAATGAACACCAACATTGAAGTTGGCCGTAATATTGGCATTTATGTTGAAGTTCATAAAGTTAGGCTCTATATTTTAATAACCGAAATATTGACCTCTATTACCTATATATGTAATGAACAGAAATTAGTCATTTTAAGGCGACAACGTATGTACATTTCGACGATTACATTTTTTGGCAATTTTTAAACTGCTCGCGCTGTAGTGAATTAACTGATGTAGGTAGCCAACTGAAAAAAAATAAAACTCACGGTACGTTTCTTAAGTTAATAGCTATTTCAAAATTTTCAACTTTAGATAGCTATTTCAGATTTTTAAAAATAGCTATTTCATATTTTCAAAAAACTTTCAGATTTTTCAATTGAGAAATTGGGGAAAAAAATTAATCTGGGAGCTATACATGAAATTTCAATTTTAGAATATTGCTCACGCTAAATAGCAAGACCAAAAAGCTCATAAAAATAGTAAGTCATTTTAACAAGAGTTATAGAGTAAATATATGGGATCGCAGAATTTAAAAAAAATAAAAAGAGCAAGTTTCATCCATATTCACTATTAATTATTACTTATAATTGCATGTTTTTTTATTATTGATATTTTTTCCATAAAGTATATACATTAAACTTGCAGTAATATCGATATTTTTTAAAATAAAATATTGGTGTATTTTAAAAACAATTGTATAAATTTTCTCATGCGAATTCGCCTAACTGTCTTCGTTCGGCGCATTTATATGAGATGTTCTTATGAGATTTTTCTTTACATACGTCGTCGCCTTAAACTATTTTACATGTATGATTATAACAACAAATCTAAGTCCGTTTACTAGTTTCCTACGTTTTACAATTATTTTTAGTTTCTTATTTTTAGCTATTTTAATTGCAGTTACTCTTTTTATTCAGCAGTTACATTATACATAATACATTTTTTTTAAATCTGGACATTATCATATATTTTAACAAATTTTGTCTTGAAAGGACATACAATGCTTTGCTATTCTAGGTATTTACTATATATAACACGTATAGTGCGATAATTTATTTATATTCTTTATTGAAACACTTTTATTTTCTTCTCTTTGATTTAATTGATTTTTTATCGGTTGTATTTATCCCGATTTTTTTATTCGATTTTCAATTACTTTATTTTATACCCACAATTTAAAAATTTTGATTATTGAACTCGTAAACCACTAAAGATAATAAGAAATGACTTAGAGGTTAAGAAGTTAGAAGCGTTATTCTCAGGATTGTAAGACTCTTTTGTTTTTTTGTTCATCCTAGCATTAATAATGATGGAGTTATGAAGTATTCAATTTTTAGATTATAACTCAAAATCCGCTGAAGATATTATTGAAAACTGATGTAAGTAATATAGTTGAAGTCAATATCCGCAGAACTCTAAATCACTTTATATTTTTTTATGATCAGTATTAACGAATTTGTAATTTATGATTTCAATTTTGAACATGCCGTTATTTTGAAACTAAATCATCAGCTGTTCAAATATTGATATTATGATAAATTATTTGTGTACGTAATTTGGTCCCAATTGGTCTTACCTATAATTTGTGATATACAGTGGGCATAGACAGACATTTGCCAGAAATCACTATTTTAGATACCTAGGATCTCAAAACATGGAGATTCGTCTTCGTTCTGCGCATTTATATGAAATGTTCTTAGAATA
Organism: Micropterix facetella; assembly: GCA_027564375.1. NCBI lineage: Eukaryota > Metazoa > Arthropoda > Insecta > Lepidoptera > Micropterigidae > Micropterix > Micropterix facetella. The sequence continues at coordinate 23,847,198 of JAOPUG010000007.1, read as the reverse complement.
TTTGTATTAGATTTTTTTACATACATCGTCCAGAGTTTAATGCTTCTGCTATAAAACTCTCGTGGGTAGAACTCAACCAATCCCTTGAAGGCGTTTTAACTGGCTCTTCGTAGTTGATTTTTCCCCAAATTTCGGAGAAGATAAATTTCTGTTGCAGCAAAGTCCTGTGAGTACGAAGCGTCTTCAGTCGCAATTAGAGCAACTTTGTGACCGTTTGTTGTGAATGGGTGGTCTTGCGTCGCGTCGTCGGATTTTAGAGTGCGAGGAAACTGAATTCTGATATTGCATTTTTGACTGGCGAAGCAATAATGAAAATGAGCACTTCTATTTAAATAAAGATGGACTCAATTTGATTCTTAAATATGATATTACTTGAATTCAGCGGAACTCATTTCCGAACGTGAAATAATTAAAGAATACGGACCAATTTTACATGCAAATATTTCTTAATGACAACCTGTTTCTTTATTAGAAATTACGTGTTATGCATCTCTACCTACAACTTCTGCTTCATGTGAAAGAAGCTTCAGCAAAAGGAAGCTCATCAAAAATTATTTATGTTCCACAATGTCCTAAGAGCGCTTGTCGGGTTTAGCAATATTATTGATTGAGAGCGAAATAGCCAACAATCTTAATTACGAAAAAATATTTAACGATTTCGCTGAAATAAAGTCGAGGAAAATAAACCTTTAGAATTATTTATAATTTTATTACTGTAATAAGTAATTTTGTATAAGTCTTAGTATTTTATTTGTTGAAAATGTTTGCCTAGAGGGCGGCAAATTGTTACTCTGCACCCCCCCCCCCTCCCTTTTAATAATGCAAATCCGGGACTGGTTCTTGACTACACATTTGCGTTCAATGTTGTGCCAGAACGCAAGACGCTATTAAGGAAAGCACCACAGAAACTCAAATCCAAAAATATGACCGGACGAAATATGTGAGCAAAAACAGAAGACAGTAGGTACGACTAATAAATAACTGATTTTTAAAAAGGAATAACAAGGCTAGGAATAACAATTTATATCAATTTGGAATTCTAAGTTCAAAGTAGCGAGTGTGAAAAACGGCAATTACATAAGTAAGGTCCTTATATACTGTGATATACTTTTGCATTAGTTGAAATTATCACTCCGCAATCAGCAGATAAAAAAGAAATAAATAATCAACAAGACGGCCTATATAGCTGCAGCGGATGCTGGGCTGAATGCGTTTTAATTCGATGATTTACGACCGAGCGTTCGATTGTAGCGTTTATTAAAATCGATTACACTCGGAACCGTGCCGATATAAATAACCCCCTTTGCACATTTTTGTGTGTGTATAATGTGCGTGTGTGTTTATGTTCGAAATTTGAATGCGCACGCATACGGTGAATATTCATAAATCACATTTTCAATTATCACACCGGGTGCGCGGGCGACAAAAAGAAAGCGAAAAGTGGAATATGTAAACATATGCATATGTGTGTAGTAGTGATGGGAAGTTTTTCATCGCGGATATCGAAATAATTAATGGGAGTTTTGCGAATTTCCAATTGCCGATTATCAATGTACAAATATCTATTATGTTGCGCACCCCCGTTTTCGCCATTGTTGCAAGATGGCGGCGCGTGGCATTCCGCAATTTAAAATGTCGCGCGGCAAGAAATGAAAAATAAATGTTTTTTACGGTCCGTCAGACAATGGACCGCCATATTGAGATCGGATATCCCGCGGGTGACTTTCCATAATGGATTTATTGCCCGTTTTTTTTTGTGCGATAAAATGAGAAAGAAACGTTATTAATGCGTTCGATTCTGATGACAATATCTTCGGACCCCTTTATGAGTTATTGCAGGCGATATTTGGAACACCCTCTATACCGATCGGCTGTAGGGCATTAGCGGCGGTAACATTATTATTATTATAGGGATGTAGTGATTTGTGCGATGCTGATTTTGTTATAATATGGCAGCCAGTTTGTGATACGAGTAGCTAGAATTAAATGAAATGTAAAGAATAAGTACAGCCCCGTGCCATATTATTAGACCCTGCGTACATTTCAGTGGCTACTTTTCAATATTCGTAAACTTTTTATTTTTGCGTTTATAGTTGTTCATTGAATTATCTTGTCATGTATGTAAATAATAAATTTGGCAGGGGAAAACCCAAGGGTTTGTTTAACTTCGGCTGATATGATTATTTTCTTGTATGTTAGGATATTCAGATGTGACTTTTTGAATTCTAAAGTTTCTGCCTTTTTGACACGATCTAGCAGCCGAGTCGCATACTAATTCGGGACCGCGGTCGCGCCAAAGCGTGGTGGTTCCTGCATCGGCCGGTAGAGGATACTGAAGGTCGTCAATCAGTATCGAACATATCATTAAATTAAATAAATAATATTAATAAAACTAAATCGACGACCCCGGGCAACATGAATCTCATTTTAGGTTTCTCACCATAGCTAACAACTTTTCTTTTTGCTATTCCGCCGTTTGCAAAAATGCACAAAACCTATTTTACGGGGATAATTTGCATGGCAACCCCAACCGTAGGTCGTACAGATGTCAAAACCAATTTGGCTCTGCGCATTGGCCATGTAGATTGGTGAAAGAAAATTTTAAAACGGACTTAGTTTACACGAGTTATCGTACAAAGTGATATCCAGACATAGACACAAGCCCTTTCGTGGTTTAGATGGACTCTAGGAAGAAATAGCAAACCTAGCTCCACCTGTATATAATCTGATATGCGTGTTCTCAGATTCTTGACAATCAGAAGGCTCAGGTAGTTAGGGATGTGGAAAGTCGAAACCTGAAGGGCATCGTAAAGTTGGACGACCAAAGCTACGATGGCTTGTTTCTGTGGTTAAAGACCTAAATACAGTTGGAGTAAACAGCCGGAAAACCAAAAGCAAGGATAGGATGGAATGGAAGAAGAATCTTGACGCAACCAATACTCATAATGACATATAACGCACACAATCTTCGAGTGCCACAATCTTCTTGAGGACGCAGTCTCAAGAATTTATTAATTAATAGAGTACGCAGCAAAGACGGCAATTATTTTTCAACATAAAAATCCCATTTGTCTGGGATTTTTACGAACACCAATTAGCATGATAGCTCACTATTAAAGTTATAACTTATACGCTATATATATTAACGTTATTACTTATACGCTATTATAAATAAGATCAAATTAATTTACCGCGTGAAGTTTGTAACACCCGACGTTTCGGCGATATTGCAACCGCCGTTTTCCAGGGTAGACTGGACAACATCGCAGAAACTTCAGGTGATACCTACTTCACGCGGTAAACTTGTTTTATCTTATTTATAATATCAAACAACCGCGATAGTCTTCGATTTCATACTTATAAGTTAGTTAAGCATAGTAAACATTATTCCAGTACATTTTTTGTTACGTAGCCCTAGGTCCTCATTTAGCAAGGTCGTAGCTATTTAGCAATCTGTAATATAAAAATATGACAATTTCCATGTTTTGTGTTTAAAGGGCTAGGGCGACCGGCCTTCTCTCTATCGTAGATATCTAAAGCTTTAAACTATCTGTTGAATTTTCGTTAAATTAACCTATATTATATGCATAACTAAATAAGTTTTTGTTTGATTTCGATGTCTCATTTTTGTGTCTATGGTTGCTTATTACAGTTTTACAGGCTCTGTTTAATTTTCCTCGCTTTATTTCGAAGCAAAAGCCAGGTTGCAATCAAGCGTGAAAAAACGCGGCAATTGTTATCGTTACCTGAGATATTATAACTCTCCATTTGAATGTCGGCACGGACAAGGAAACACGGGATTGTTCCCGGTTTTTCATTAAATTATGAATGATTACTTTGTGCCGGTTTTTTTCTTTTCGGCCTGAGACGGTGTCCATTCAGGCCGGGCATTCAAGGCTGAAATCCATCCCTCAGGGGTTGGGAGCGAGAACGGCGAGAAGAACAATCGCCGCGCCAAAGAATACGAAGAATATTTATTCAGAGGCGAGAACAAAAGACGACGGACGGACACCGAGGCCGTGATTTAATAACGACAAAGGGGGCCGTGATTAAGGCGACACGCGGACATAATCCGGCGGATTTCAGAATACTTTAGACTGGATACAACAATGTCTCAGATTCTGAGAAAGGATCTTAAAACGGCCGTTACATAATTAAATAATAGAATTGGCAGATGTGTTGCAATTAAGATATTATTGTGAGATCTATCACTGCGTACGAATTATTTTCGTCTTTCATAGCACTGTATTGAAGAGGTTATAGTCAAGCGCAGATAATATAATAGCAAATCAGAATATTTAGAAAAGAAGTTGGTGTACAGTAGTATCTCTGCATATCAAATATCCGACGTAAATACGTCGATTCAAAATAGTATATATATACGTGAAATTGTAATAAATATATAGATAAATACAAACATGTCGTATAAAGTAGAATTTCAGATATAGGATACACGCAGAAAGATCAACGTAAGAATCATCATTAAAAGAGGCTTAAGACATGGTAATAGCTTTTCGCCTCTTCTTTTCTTGGTCCTCAAAATGATCCTACGATCATTCCAGATTCTGAGGGTGCGAAACTCGAAGACTTGACTATTAGATCCTTAGATGAATATTGAATAATTTAATATTGAAGACCACTGGCAACAGATGGCAATCGTTAGTCCAGGAAGTAATATCTACCATTTTAATTTTTTTATTTGTTGAGTGGGGTTGTTTCAATGTTTAATTGAGCCTTGTATCACTGCTACCATTTCGGGTCTATTGTGATCGCCACTTACTATAGTTCCATGCTAAACTTCGCGTCGTTTCAGAACCGCAATAAGCTTTTGGCGCTCGATTGTTTTACCTCTTCAGCTTGCAGGCAGTAGTTACCTATGTGGGTGTTTCTTTTAAGCATTAGTGGGCCATATTCAACACGAGGTACAAGGGAACCTCGTCGGCACACTCTGTGTCCCGGAGCTTGAGGTTGAACGTGTGTCTGTTCACGCCACAAGCCCTGTGAGAGCCCTCACCAGCATGCGTAAATTGTTTCAAGTTAGTGCTAAAACCTCGTTGGCAGTCTTACCATCTTAATCTTTGATTAGCGCTAAAGAGTGATAAACCTGGCGTGTTGTTCCTGTGATTAAATGATAGTTCTAAACATGGGTTTTTGAGCATTAGGTTTGCCAGGCTTTTTGGTACGCTACTTTGTAACTGCGCTAGCACGTTCGTCGACTTTTTCATCATCTTCAATCCCTGCATGACCGGGAACCCATCTCAGAACCAACCTGTTCTATTCGCCCAGGGAATTCAATAGAAAGTGCCACGTAGTTTTGTGCCAGCGTTGAGATTATAGTGTCCAAAGCTAGTGCTAAAAGAGCTGACTGACTATCCGAGTTAATATAAATTCGATGGCGTAGTACTTTTGGAGGTTGATATCCGCCCATGCAGTAATGGCGTATACATCCGCTTGAAAAATGTGTATACTTTTTTCGAAGTTTGGTCGCTATCCATATATTCCGCAGCCTACGTCAAGTCCCGAGTTGGAACTATCGGTAAACCATTTAAGGCTACCGACTTTCTATTGTAGTTGGTTGTATAGCCAATCATCTCTGGGGGGCAGTTCCACTGTATAAAGTTTTTCAAAATTGAGCAGTGGAGGCATGATATCTGATACCATGATGAAGATTGGGGTTTCACGGACTAATTCTAGGAGAGATCTTAGAGTGTGTGAAATCCAGTTTACTTTCTCTTGAGCAGATAGTCTGTATATGCTGGCCCTTGCCACTTCGAGCTGCTCCAGGAATGGAAGACATCGCCCCAGTTGTGATGAGGTAAGCCGTCCTTTGAATGCTGTTTAGTTTAAAAAAACAGTTTTCTAGTCGGTTTTGTTACACAAGACAACATATGTAGTGTTTGTCAACTGCTACGGGCGAACCTGTCCACCCCGGAGCATTTCATCGAACTGCTTCGCTATATCACCCCGAGGCGAAACACAGAGACTTAGGACGTAGACAATCTACGTACCAAGCTCCATCACTGCCCGTCAGAGTCCAACACCTTACGGCGAGGCACAGGAAAGTATCACCCTGCAGGCAGCCTCACCCCCTGACTCCCTGATTTAGTAGGATTCCTCCGACCACCCGTCTGGTTACAGGTTCAAGGTCGCTTACGCGATCCTGTACCTCAAGCGAGCGGCATTCCTTACTGGAATATCGCGGATACGGGGCGTCCTTTATTCGGCAACTTTCACCTGTCGGGTGGCCCACGTATCGTTTCTTAGGGTAGGCAGCTTGAGGTACCTACTTATCCCCGCTTTCTTAAAACCATAAACTTCTAGACTCCTCCAGGTATTAGTCAGTGACAGACAGAAGACCAGAGGCGTATGCACTTATCGGGTCTCAAAATGGCTGTGTATAACCAGTAACCCAATTTTTCCCTGCTAGTCTACTGCTTATGCCCAAGGCATTTTTGCCTTTTGTATGGCTTTGTCTAACTTGCTGTTCCACGTGAGTCTCTGGTCGAATGTGACTCCCAGATATTTGCTTCCTTGGAAAATGGCATCTGCCTGCCATATAGACTTGGAATAGTTAGTCCATCTAACTGCCGTTTGTTAGTAAATGGCACAAGGACTGTCTTATCAGTATTAACTGATAATTCGTTCTCTCTGCACCATTTTCCAACAATGGTTATCGCTCTTTGCATAAGGTAAGAAATCGTCTTTTAACACCTACCATAAAGCAGACTTAACACCTGAAGCAACAATGGTTGACTGACGATATCATAGCAATGATGGAGAAAAGACGGAAATGAAAAGAACTGGTATCCTGAAAGATATAATCATACCAATAAAGAAATTTGGAGAAATACGTACTTCAAAATAACTCTGATATGGAAGTAAGTGTTCAAAATAGGAGGAGTTTCAAAGACAGTTAGAAACCAATGTTTAAAGAGACGGAGGAAGCACCTGGACTTCGTAAAATATTGCCTAATAATCTTCTTGTCCGAAAGGGCAATCTTATTATAAATGAGACCCATTTGATGACAAAATATGACGCTTTGAAATATAAAATCTGATCAAACCAGGCCTGCAATAACCTTAGATGAACCAGAAAACGCTATAAAATCTACAAAATGCAGAAAAGCAATAGGACCCGGTGAAATATTTATAGAAATAGAAACATTAAAGGTCCTCGAAAGAAATTGCAAAAAATCTCTTGTATTCCTATTCAATAAAATGTATATGGCCGGCAATATTCCCACTGACTAGTTTAAATCAACTTGCGCGCAGATCTCGAAAAAAATTAAATGCCGAAACCCCAACAATAACCTAATATCTCACGCCGTGAAACTATTCCTGCGAGAAATACATTCCAGAATTTATAATAAAATAGAGGAATAAGACATTGATACGTAATTTGGGTTCCGCAACATTCTAGCAACCAAAGAATCGCTATTTAGCATTCAGGTTCTAGTTGAGAAGCAATACAGAAGTATCAACAAGTTAAATAATACAGAAGAAGTACGTATTTTTTTTATTGATGTAATTAATATTTATATTCCTAATTAAAGAAGATCTATCACTTCAATATGTTTACTTTCTTAGGATATTATTGTCTTTGAAATAACTGTAACGTCGATAGAATAATATCAATAGGTACATGATGAAGTTGGAAATAACTGCATTTAAAATTTAATAAACATTCCATGCGATATTGAAATTAACTTAATTTATAAATGTTATATTGAAGGAAATCGATGTCGTGATGTTCGTGTCCCGAACTATACAGTTGCAATATTTGCAAAGTTAAGTTTGCTAAATTAAGTTAACTGACATGTCGAATTCGCTAAATCCAGAACCGTAGGGGTCTTCCTCCAAGTGACAAGTTAGGAAAGTCGTTTGTCTTCAACGGTCTCTTTGCGAGAAGCGTTACGAATGGCGACCCAGCCACCGCTTTTGTGCCGCACAGATCCAAAACCGGAGTTGCCCGTTTAGCTGAAAGCCCATCTGTCCGTCACCGTTTAATGGATAACGCGCGAGACGTTTTATGAGATTTCCGCGAAACGCGCAATTAAAATCCGGAGGTACCGAATTCGTAGATTCAGAATAAAACGATAAATAACAAATGTGTGCCAGACAGTTTTATGATAAGTCCGATTTTTTAAATGCCAAAGTCAATAGTGTGTCTCAATGTGGAGATAGCGCACGCACGCCCTCCGGGCAGAAGAATCGTCCGATAAGGAAGGGGCGCGCATCCGAATCGGCCACGGCAAACATGCAAGGGGCGAAAATAGCGTCGCGCGACTTATCGGCCGATTTCTTATAAAATTTATTGTGCGCGAGCGGAAAAAAGACCGATACCGCGGACGTATAAACAAAAAATAAAATAAACATCCAGCCAGTTCGGGGGTGGTCAGCCCTAAGTAAACAGGGCTGGGCGGCGCGAGCGCGGGGCAAATACGAAAAAGGTGCGCTCGCCCTTATGATACAAAAAGATAGATCGCCGCAGAGCCGCAGAGCGTGTTTTCGTTACGTGATTTCGTCCTTGCGCATCGGCCAGTATCTTCACTGCTTTATTCCTGTCTTACTATATTATTTTAGTTACAAAATTACAATGGTAAAAAATATTGATCTGAAGCATCATAAACTATCATGAAATATATTCATATGATTGTCATGGTGAAATATCGTAGGGACAAAATAATATTAGACGGATGATGTTATTATATCCGATAGCGTTTGTCGCTAAATGGGATTAAAATAAGCGTATATTTTCAACTTTTCTGTTCATCATGCAAAATATATTTTCTCAATCTCTGTAGATGTTTTCAATTAAGAGCTGTGTAGGATAATATGATAGACGAGTGGCGGTAGGTAATACTAAATTAGAAATAGATATAAAATATATTATAGAAATCAAGTTTATGTTCGTTGTATGTTGATAAATGTAAAGGTTAGACTTGTCTAGAGTAAGGATTAGGTATATACCTGTGCATTATATCATACGATTATGTAAACGAATTAGTATATATTTTAAATGACTAAAAAATAGTTCAATTTGAGTGAAATTAAATTACATACTTAAACTGGACTAATAATAAACAAATATGTTACGATAATAAACTATGGTGCTATAATAATAGATGTTACTAAAATAAACTCAAAAAAAATAAAGCCGGAGGATAGACCTTCCGGAACAGGAATTTAATAAAAAGATTGAAAATTATTATTGTGATGGAAATAGGTAGGTAAGTTGAAAAATATTCTGTAACCTTACATAATAAATATTAATTTGAAATATATGTAAGGGTGATTACTAAGTCTATCAGCTGGCGGCGTTATTCCAGTCAATTTAAAAACATAAAAAATTATAGGCAACGGATAGCCGTTTGAAAATTTGAGCTTCACCAAAATAAAGAAGATTTTATTAAAACTTTATGATCAAGGCGTATGTATATTTGCCAAGTCCGGAAATCGAATGGCGTCCCGCGGAGCATCGTATCCTCACAGCCGCATCGCGTGATTTGTGGCACGATGAGAGGTGAGAATTAAAGGACGGCCCGTTCGCTGCTAAATACCTGAGTCGCGGCCGCCCGCTCGCCCCTCATAATAATATATTTATTTTACGGTCTTCGAAGTCGTTATTAACTTGCGCTCTCGCCACCACAAGGCTGGAACGAGAGCTGGCAACTAATTAAGTACGGAGAGCTGCTCGACTTATAGGTACTGCCTTCCCAGCTGTTTACTTAATTACAACATAGCACTCGTCCGCGCCGATTGCGTTTTTTGAGACCATGTTAATTTTCCGCTAAGTTCGGATATTTAGAACGAATTCGTTGCCATCTTCGAGTCTAGGATGGATTTGATTGGGTCCGATATCGTAACTTACCGGACGTCCATTTATATTTATTAAAATAATAATATAATATGCAACGAGACGGCTGGAAACGCCATGACATAAATAACGGCTGAAGACACTTAGATTTTATGTAGCTCGGATAAGCTAGGATTTATTTAATAACATATTTTATTTGGTACTGCCCCTATCTGGCAATGCTTTCTACCTACAAACTGTTTGTTCTGGCGTAATGGTTTCTACCGGCCAGCTGTTCAAAACGCTCTGATGATTGAAAACGCTTTGTTCAGAGATGCCTGGATATTGATTGATAACTGTGACAAAAGATTCAACATTGGGAGCATTCACGATGAATTCAGATTCCAGTGGCGTTCTCTTTTGTTCTTCAAAAAACGAAAAAAATATTTTTTTACGCATTATTTTGTTCGTGATTTTTGCAAAAGTGAAATTTTGCTATTGACTTACAAAAAAATATTTTGTTTTATAAAACTAAAGACGATTTATTGTAACTGTTTATAACAGTTTTTCGTTTCTTCTGAAGCAACTAATCGAAAAAGTATAGGTACCTATATTTTTTAAAAACGGTTATTTAAAATATTTATTTTAATAAAAATGACGAACTTCTCTGCTGCGCACGTAAACTATATTCATTCAAACAAAGGGGACCCGTACGACATACGAAAGTTACCAAATGCTTTAAAAAGTTATTGTTGTGTTCGCGCGCTGCTAGACCGCGCAGGTAGAAAGAAGACGAACTGTGCAACAATGGCTACTAAGCAAGGCGTATTTAGCAAATTCGTCGATTGTTAATCGACAGGAACGAGATTTACATTTTTAAAATTATCAATGAGATCTAAATTTTAAATGTTGAGTTCTTCGCTACAACGTTGAGTTCTTCGCTACTGCAGATTAATTACAAACCGATATCTATGTATAAGATAATGATAGAGGCAATGTTGAAAACAATAACAGGCGATACCTTACATCAGCAACTTAGGCCCGTCCCGTGAATAGGAGCCCCTGACTTATCCAAAATGGCTTAAAACCTATTCCCACAAGTTTCTTTCATCACCACGATTCCAAAAATACCCATATACGCCATGCATGCTCTACCTATTGGTCAGATCCTCCTCCAGGCCAAGTAAACCAGAATGCACCTGCAGCAGCATCTGCGGGACTTGGATCGAATTTGATGCTACCTTGGTGGTGCATAGAGTCACCCAGGGAGGCTGCATACCAAATTTGGTCAAGATGGGACCACGGGAAGTCTTCGGACATACGGAGAAACAAACAACCAAACAAACACACATAATGCAGCAGACTGCATGGCCCAGCCTACGGACGGGCCAAAAAATAGGCGGGTATTATGGAATACTTATAGCGATTTCTCAGCTCGTGTTAGTGTCTTATCAAGAAATACAAGTTCATCTTAGGTAACTCAAACTAGTTGCAAAGGGACACGGACGCGGCAGTATGCGCTCAACACGGCAAGCGAAAGTGAATCTACGTTTTTGGCGTCATGGAAGTTGACAAGATTAATTATTATAGCTTATGTAGCCTGGACTATTCACTATATTTTGAAGCAAATATAGTTGGGCCAAAATATCTGCTGTTTCCATCCGACATCACAAGTTATTCTGTCAAAAAGTCGTTTTGATTGGGAAATTATCAATAATTTAAATATACCTAGACACAGAAATCTTGATGGATTCGTTGATCAATTGAAACATAAAAAAAGACGCACCATGCATGTTTTTCTGGAAGAAATACTCTAATGAACGATGTAGAGAATAATATGGCCACAATGCCTCACATTTGACATGTGAGTCATACAACTAACTGTGCTGGCGCAGAGAAAGACGAATATACAAATATATGCTATTGTATAGTACAAATATATGCTATATTAATATATTAGTTACTTTTTTTAAATTTATGATTTAATAAACACTTTTCTTATCACCATATTTGCACCCTATTCCTTATTACGAGTACTAATATATTTTCTGAAAATTACCTTATTTTGAAACTTAGATGTTTAAATCAGTCAAATTGATAACTAATAATTTACTAAGAGATTACGTTAAGAAATGTAACGCAAAACAAAACGTTATTCTATATTTGCACATTCTGTTCTACCTAATGACTAAGTTTAATTACACAATAGTTGCAGGATTGACCTGCAGGGTGATCGCTCCGATAAACAGGGAAACGGGACTGTCCTGAAACGGGAGTCCTAGATTCCGCCACAATAGCTTTGAATTCGGCTTGCTTCTCCTGTTCAATTTGCGCGAATCTCGGATCCATTTCATTACTGTCTCAAATGAGAAATGTGTTAAATGAATTCTGAAAAAATTGAAACGATGGCTACGCGCAAGGGATGCAACATATCCAGTCTCGATTATTCTTAAATTGATTAAATCGGTGTACGCACGAGAAATGAGAGCACTCATTAAAATGTTGAATAAACATTCGCGAGCGCGATATCGATCGACTCGATAAATTTTCATCGCTGCGAGCAACACAACTCGATAGGAGTGTTATCGGTCTCGGTGATCGAATCCTCTGTCAGTCAACCGGCCGAGCCTGTATATAAATAAATATATACGCGCATCTTGGGGCGCGAGTATAGTGATACACAATATACAATGTGCCCTATACAACTGGACTCAGTTTTAAATCGGAACCAAATCAATTCTCACGTCAATAATTGTGGCGTACGCTGCATGCCAGTCATACCGCTGCGAAGGAATCTCCTGCAAGGATTCTCAAAGATTTTTAACCAAAGTGCAATTTAGAAAAATATAATCTGACCCAAGTTAATTTGCAACTGATTATTAAGACAGATTTGAACGCAACACAAAGTAAGCGAACGTCAGCAATGCAGTATTTTAAGATGGAACATGGAACAATGCATGCTTGGAACAACAGAAATCTGCACACAGCCGCCAGGTTAAACAGAAAGACAATAACAACATCAAAGTCCAAAGGAGACTTAAACCACTTTGTACCTACTATGTGAAACTTAGCAGTGTGTAGTATCTAGCCAGTTTTACTCCAAAAAAGTATTGCGAATATTGCATATTATAGACTTTGTAATCCTTTCATTCGATGACGCCACAAATTTGTTTAAGGTGTATTATAAATTGATTACATGCCTTTATAAAGCGATTGCAAATAAATAGCGACAGGAACCTTGATAGTCATCGAAGAGAATTTTCAAAATAAGTAATTTTCAATAGATGGCGCAGCGGGCGATTGACACAGTGAAGTGACACAGTGACGTAAGCAAAGAGCGCGCGAGGAAGCATTCGTACGAAACTCGGATTGTAGGATTCAAAACTAAAATCAATCGAGAGTGTTACGAGATGCGCATTTTTTTATAGTTTTGCGAAAGTCTTTTTATGTTTCGAAATGTAGGAATTTGCTGGTTTTTCCGGGATTTTAAGAAATTGTATTTTTTTCGGTTTTTAACAGTATTATGATTGGAAACTGTGCCAGTACAGTTATGACTGGAAATTGTGGCAGCACTGCGGCTGTAAACTGCCCGAGCTTCGTGCGGATACTTGATACTGGCTCGCTCGGTGCATCGCTCACTTCACATTACCACGTGTCAATCGCGATTAGCACCACCTACAAAAAGTTGTGTGCACACATCTCCATTGCCCATGGCAGCAGAGACGAACTTCATTTTAGATCTCCGAATAATTTAAAATTGTTGCTGCACCTTATTTACTAATTAATCAGGGTAAATAAATATCACATATGAACTAAGAAATAGTCTAGACATTAAACATATTTTAAATTGTTTATCCTTTTTAAGTAGATCGGGGGCAAATAAATAAACACCCCCACTAAATAATAAGAAGGAATACTACGTTCGCTAAGTATGTAGTTTGAGATACGCAGCTCCTCGGGGTCACGGGCTGGCCGGGGAAGAGAGATCCGGTGCGCGCGAGGCATCTCACTGCGGGGCACTTGATTGGCTGTCGGCCTTTCAATATTCCTCACTCTGTTTTTGTTCACGGCCGCGTGTTTGTTATAATTAACTATGTGGGTAATATCGAACGCGGAGGCCGATTGAAGGCTAAACGATTTGAACCGGGGAAGAACATTCGGTTGCCGGCGAGAGAATTCCGCGATATTGTTGCGCCGTTGTTGCACATTGGGGAAGCGTTTAAAATTGCCGGTGATCACGTTTTCCTGGTTCGTATTTCGTATTAATCATCCTCAGCCCGGCTAAATGCCAATATGCGGCCGGGCGGGATTTATAGGGGAGGGCGTACATTGTGCAATCTCGTAGCGTTTTGTCTCGAGGCTTCTTTTCTCTAATCATCGCATCTGAGAACTGAGCTAAGAACAGAAGTTATTATAGAATTTTCAGAATAAATAGACCTCTCCGATGCAGGATTGGTTCCATTTTATGTTTTTTTTTAATCACTTATTTCAGAAACCCTTAAAATCCAAATGAGAAAACTTTACTTAGTAAATCGAGAAAAAACTCCTCCTATTTTTTTCCTAATAAACTATACTTCCTATGTTTACATGCTTAAAATATAGATATAAGTACCTAAGTACCTACATCGTTTTACAAAACGTATTTTATATTTAATAAAATGTTTTAATTTCTTTAATGGCTTAGGCATTTTTTAAAAACTTTTTATTTACCTTTTTATTGAACAATTTACATAAAATAAAAAATAATAATAAAATGTTTAGAATATCATTTCGTAATAGTGAAGCGATCAATATTTGTAGGCTATGTTATGATAAGCTTAGCGTAATTTTTAGGGTGTAAATTGAGTGGATCGTTTGGGTTTTCGTTTTCATTTTTCGCTGGGTAGGAACGAATATCTTCTAATGGGATGTAATTTCTGGATTTTGTTTGCGTAATTGAATCATATATTGTAGAAACACAACGATGAGGGATGTGTGTGTTTCCTGAAATAAAGGATTTTGCTTTTATTGAAAGACTCGAGACTTTCAGGGTTTCCCTGCATGAAAATATGCGTCTTAACGTAGATAAAGAATCAACTAAAAAGTGACATTGTAAAAAGTATGATTTTTTGGGCCTTTTGAAACATGTAACTCATTTATTACTTATTTAAAAATCTAATTTGATTGTTGAAATATCATGGCAGTAAATCATCGTCGTCCAAATACTAAAGTTGTTCAGCTTCAGGTACCTATAATTGACTGCCTGCATAGTGAGATCTTTTAATATTTATGCGAATAGGCCAGCCTCAAACATATCAGCGCTAAGTAGCTCATCTCCTACAATGTGTATTACCGCTAAATGAGGATATCATAATATTAATATTATTAAATAAGTTTAAGACGCAAAAGTTTCCGTGAAATATACGGGGCAACCCTTCGAGGGCGCCGAGTGAATAGGGCCGTGATTAGGAGCGCATAAACCCCGAGGAGGTATTTACAATTCAACAAAAGTATGACATGACGCGTCCGTAATAAAGTGGAGCGGCGCGCGAGGCGCGAGAGGCGCGAGAGGCGCATAAACGCCTGACCCGCCGTCACGCGCGCGACCCCCGTAAGGCTCAATATCGCGTGGCAGAATTCATCGCCCAGTCGCGGACCCGAAGCCGAACTTAGCGTACTTAGTCACTCAATTTTATTAACATACTCAATCGAGGCATTTCAGCATTTTATTAAAGATTCGTTGTGTCGGATTTTTTATTTGAACTTAACAGGTATTAGAAATTTACGCGAATTTAACAGGTATTAGAAATTTGGTTAATAATAGGAAATCAATTGATGATCGACAATATTCTGATCGAATGATCACCTCTCGATTGCAATCAAATATGCTCGCATGGCAAAGCCCTGTTAGCTATATGGCTGCATGGCCGCACAGAGCCGAAGCTAATAATTTGCAAACGATGATCGATGCGGGAAAACAAGGAATCGCGCAGCGAAATAAGTCGAATCCGCGGAATATGGCCGCCGCTGGCGACGAATAATCATCGGTCTGTTCCGCCGGAACGGGTTGCATGCAATTTGGCCGATGGAACGCGCCACGCCGTGCTGTACGCGATCCGATGGAATTATTAATGCCGAAACATCTGTCTAAGTTCGGGCAGCTGTATATGCTAAACAATGCGCTGTTTATCTGCGGGCGAAATAGGTGAAAACGGATTTATCGGAAATATGAATAGGGAGAATTTTGGACAAACACAATAAATAGATCCCTGCGTGGAGACAATATATTAAATTGGATGGTTCCGAAGCGGCGCAATAATTTGCTTAACAACTATTAATTATACACATTTTATCCTCTATATTTTTGACTATGAGTGAAAAAAATAAGACATTTCTACATCCCGAATATATATTCAGAGGTAAATCCTGGGACGATGTGTACAATTACACTGAAATGGAACTAGCTGTGATCGAAGCAGGGTTAGACTACAATACTGACTCTTAATTACTCTAAAACTAAATAACATGACGTTTCAAACAAAGAAAACTCAGGAAGAACAAATCCTGCGCAAATTAAAAATTCATAAATGCAACACTCTAGGTGACGGCTAGAATGCGCCACAGTCTCCTTGTACATGTCCGGAGGTGGAAAGAGTAGACACAATAAAGTACCTAGAGTTAACTCTGGACTATACACTAAGGTGGGACGAACACATTAGGTCCACTGTAACAAAAGTTCGAAAATTTATTCATACAATTATGTTACTAAGAAACGCCATATCAAAGATTTGGTAAGAACTATATACTTCACATTGGCCCATAATTTACTAGCATATGGTAACATAGCTTGGAGTGGAGCTTCGCTAGCACTTGATCATCTTATTAAGGCCCAGAAGTCACTATTAAGAGTAATTCACAAGAAAGCCTTCTTGTATTCCTCTGATAGCTTGTACAAGTAATCTAAAATTCTAGGCGTGCGTCAGGTATAGGTACGCTAAGGTAATCCCTCTATACTTTTATCAACATGAGAACCTCCATATTTATTCAGAACACCACAAAGTTACACGAGCAACAGGAAATACACAGCATCTAATACCAAAATGGAGAACAAGTTGTGCACAGAAACACTTTTTTTACATTGCTCCTCGACTGTTCAATAAAATGAATAGTGTTTTTTCGGCACTGATATCTAAGACTAGTCGCGGAGTGAAGAAAAACCTAACAAAGTTACTTTTGACTATGGGTCGACAAGAAACGAAGACACTAATAAACTATATACTAATATAACTCACGACTCACCAAATCTATCTAGAATTATTTAATATCTATCTATAACGCATACATTTATGTATATTGCATATGAATATATGTGTATTTAAATTTCATATTATTACGAACGATTATATGTATTCATATCTATCTACTTCAATATAATATATTACTTCTATTCACTCCATAATATGTATATAAAAAAGTTACACCGTAAACTACACCACATAAATATATTTAAGCCTACCTTAGTACAGGCGAGGCCTAGTTAAAATGGCTTAGTAATATAAAAAATGTACTTATTTAAAATTTAATAAAGAATTTTGATTTGATTTGAATTGAATTATCGCTAAGTTACCGCCATATGGCTTCTTTGAGTTACTTTAGTTTGTACATCGGAATTCGCTTTCTCATTGATGATAGTGGGAGGGGGTGGAAAATCTCCCTCTTTCTACCCAAGTATCAAGTTATTTCACGCGTCCGCGGGCTTTCCGCAGCCCGCGGCGCGACGGGCGTCGCGGCCGGAATCGCAATATCCCCCGCCTCCTCCCCTACAATCCCACCAACCCCCTACCCCTCCATCCACCCGCATCTCACCATGAGCGCGCGCCTGTAAATCTCTCCCGCGCGACGCCATTTTATTGCCAACAAAGGAAAATATAATGGAAAATCGCCGCATTATTCAACGGCCCACCTCACACAGGAATGCCATGGTTTAAACTAGGTAGAAACATCTCGAGCCCAAAACTCATTAATTCAAATCAAAACGAATTTAATTAATCACAAATACACATAAATAATAAGAATGACATGCGATAGCATCATTCCAAACCCCAGGAAAGACATTAAGCCGGGTGCACGAGATATAAACGTGTCGATATGATGAATATTTCGGCAATGACTCGACATAAAGCCGGCGTCCTTATGCCAATGTTTAAGCACTGAAATGCAGCAGCGGATGCGCTCACACAAAGCTCTAATATTTGGGCACATTAACTAGTTAGTAAGGAAATCTGACAGTCACCGCGTTCCTTCACAACGCCATTCATAGCGGGTTCCATTTTCGGCAATGATGTCAGAGTCTGACCGATCGTAATTTATTATCAGTTTTTCGAATTTTTGACTATTGTAGAAGAATACATTATCAGTTTAAACTGTTACTTTGCAGTTTAATTAAACCATGACGTCGTGCTAATTAGTAATGAGCAAAATTTTCGTCTGGCAGAAAATTCCTCCACCCGCTAGAATATTTGAGGCACGCTTCGCGCACTTGAGGCACCGGAAAACACGTATAATATATTCGCGGTTTCATTCATGCGGAAGCAGTGCTGGCAACGTTGCCGGGAGGAAATTGAAATACATATTAAAAAGTTCAACCCGCTGTGGGTTGCACGTCTGCGACTGTTACTTCAGCATATGGGAGAGAGAGAGAGAAGGGGAAGAGGAAGGAGAAGAGGAAGGAGAAGAGTAAGGAGAAGAAGAGGGAGGTGTCGTAAGGGTAAAAACGCAAGAAAATTTACAATTCTTGAGATAAAAGTAACATATTTCCGTGATACGAGCACTAAAATGATAAATCCTTTGTATTGTCTATTATTTAATAAATTACGATTTTTAATAATCACGATAAACCCCGATAAAACATCAACATCATCCATCAGTTTTCGTATGTAGTGATTCCATAGTATGTAGTATGTAGGTATTTATTTTATTCAGAAATCCTACAGTGATAAAAGCCTCATGGAATTAACTTAATATAATTTACCAAAACATGAAGCCGCTGTCTGGTTTCTACATATTACAGCATTTTACACGAACGACTAAAAACATAAAAATTAAGACAAATAACAATGCACATGGGAACTTCTAGACAGGAAGGATATACATTGTGTGTAAGTTTGTGGGCGAGGTCATATATTTAGTCAGGTTCACTATGTAATTTCGCGGGGATTTTTGAGAGTTATAAAAAAGTACATTTTTGGAAAGGCAACCGTATAAGCAATAAAAAATACAAGGTTTCCATTAGCCCCTGGCGGTCGTCTTGGATTTTCCAAAAAAACTGATTTATTAACCAATTAAGCTATGTAATTTCGTTGTTTTTTTGGAAATTTTAAGAAAGGTTTATAACATAGCAATAAGAAAAACAATGTTTC
>JAOPUG010000007.1:23442367-23452982 GCA_027564375.1 Micropterix facetella | reverse complement strand
TCTAGATTTAATAACCATCTACTTATGTGACTAAGTTATTAGCAAAAATATAATAAAAGTTACTGCAGTTATTTCTCAAACAGCTGTAACTATAGATAGAGTAACCTTTGATATCATTCAAAATGAATAAACTCACAAGGTCAATTAAGAATTTAATTAATATTATTTTATTATTTGGTGAAAATAAAATTAAAATTTTAATTCCTATTGTAATAGCACACCCCTAGCGGCAACAGACATCCTTACAGGGTACGATGATAGGTATGCTGGAGGCTGTATTGCTGGCCGGTCGGAGCCGTAACTCGCCAATGAGGTGTGCGCGCACTGGGGCGAGTGCGGGTGCTGCTTTGCATACGTGCGAGAGAGTGCATCGAGAGAGGCGCCGGTGACGGCGATAGTGGGCGGGGCGGCGGTAGCCTCATCTCGCCTACGAGGGAGGAGGCTCTCGATCGCCTCTCTCGCCAGCGCCTCTCTCATTGCATGCCCTCCGCGCCGAGCCTACTTCAAATTCACTAATTAACTAGCGACCGCTAATTACCTCGCTAATGGGGGTGGCAAGAGCTCATCGAGAACTCGACAGTCGATGTTTCAGTAAATTACTAAGTAAATCTATTTTAATCACAATTATTTTAATCTTAATATAATATTATTAAGTATATAAGCTTAGCCATCCCACAAGATCAATACGAGCTTGCGTCAATTGCCTAAAAGCTATTGACAGTATTCTCTGAATTGCTTAAATATACAGTTAAAAGATAAAATTAACAGACGAAATCTCCGCAAATATTTACGTATGCTTTCTTCGATATTTTTTTATTGTTATAGAAAAACGTGTAAAATATTAAATGTGTGACTGATTGTGATTATTTCGATGGTATTTTTCAGCTATTAGTGGTAGTAGGGTCTTGAAAAATGTATGTCGTGTCTTGGTAATACTATGTTGATAAAATAATTTATTGTAGGATTATCTCAGTCGTGCATTTGATTGTGTTGACGTGAAAATTCTATTGCAAAAGCTAAACCATTTAGGTGTAAAGGCGGTTGCCCGAAATCTCCTTTATTTAACCTTCATGGTAGGTCACACCGAGTGTGCTATTCCACGATGGACGGAAACGGTATAGAAAAGAGGTATACATCGCGCATAGAATAGCGGCCCAGTGGCATAGTGGGTAGGTCACTTGATCTTACATTTTAAATTCCGTGTTCGATTCCCGATTGGGTCACCATTTCCGATGGGATAAAATTAACTGTTGCATTTTCAGTTCTGTCGATCGAATGCAATAACAAGACACACTTACTTACACGTACACATACATATAAACACTTCATAGTAGGGTTGGTTGTAAGAGATAGTCGTATGATAATAAATCCGCCCATTGGAAAATTTCATAATAAAGAATAGAAACAAACAAACAAACATCAGATAAAGCCGCTATTCGTAGGAGCATACCCCAAGGGTCCGTTTTGGGCTCTCTACCTTTCATTCCATATATACATGATCTCGCACAGAAAATCAGAGAAGCAAACCTTTTAACGTACGCAGATGATACTAGCTAAATCATACAAGGAAACTGGAGCACTGAAGTTGCAAAAAGTATTTCGGTAATACAATTAGATGACTGGTTCGCTTCCAATAAATTGAACTTAAATATGTCCAAGACCTACCAAACGAAATTCACTACTCGGAAATATTCATTAATATTACTTAAATTATGCGTAGAAACTGGTAACGCAAAATTCTTAGGAATAATACTAGATAGTAAATAGAAGTGGGGAAAATAATTAGAACATATTACAGATAAAACCTTTTCGGCATGCTATGCCTCATCAGCTATGCTATCAAAAAAGTCATGGGCATCAAAGTATGTCTATTGAGCGTTATGCGAATCGTATTTTAGATACGAAATACAAATTTGGGGCATGGCACTTTATTAAAGGGACCTATGTATTCATTCTACAAAAAAATGCAGGAAGAGCAATCGTAGGGGCAAAACAATGCGATTCATATCATCCGCCTTTTCAGAAACTGAAGATACTACACTGTTGGAAATCTATGTGCTGGACACAGTCTGTAATATTTTTTAGATACAAAGACACTGCAAAATGTCATGTACATATTCACAAATACAATACGCGAAATAAAAGTAATTTTAGCCAGCCATATTATCGTACACAAATAGATATCGCAACAGTAGTAAATATGAAGGTTTATTTTTCTTTAATAGGCTGCCGGAGACCATAAAACACTATACAGCTATTCAAAAGAGAAGTTAAGAGGTTGTTATTATCGATTAGTCTCTATTCACTGGATAATGTTTGTGCTACTCGGTAAACAAAATTTAAATATATAATGTTACTATGATACTTATATAAATTAAATACTACTACGTATTATTTTTAACAAACTACCTACTTATGATTTCATTTGAATTCAAATGATTATAAACTAATGATTTCAGTTCTAATATTCTATTTTTAACTTTACCTATTCTAAATTAAATGGAACTAAGTATTATTAGTTATTATTATTGTGATTAGATAATATTTGATGACATTTTAATCGACACATTATTTTTATTTCATTGCTCATATTTTTAATTTATAAGTTTAGTTGTTTTAATTTAATTTTTGAAAATTGAAATAGTATTAGAATTTTAATTGGCCACATAAGGCGATTAATTAGTATAATTTGACTGATTCAGTTTGTTATTATCTTAATTTAATTTTGGATACCCGTTGCACTTTCATTTTTCTTTTTTAATTTGAATTTTACTGTGTTTTATACGTCTGTCTATTTAGTTTTATATTATTGTATTGATTTAATTAAACACTATAACTTTATAATGTTTCTTTTAATTTGTAATTGCCATAATATTATAAATTATTGTAAATTCTACACCCGACCAGGTTTTTTGAATATATATCTAATACACTGAAACCGAAACTGAAACTTCTTCGAGGACCCCGTCACTGACTAACCCTACAGAACGTTTTGGATCTTATTGGAGACTGACATTATAGTTAGTGAAATAATTTGAAATTTTGTAGCGGGTCGTCTTGCTTAGCAATTGAACTATTTGATAAGGGTAACGTACCAATAGTTCCCGGACCAAGTGCGGACTTGATCATAATATTTGCCAGAAATGTGTAATATGACGCAATGACTTACCTATTGATTGTGTCATTTTTCCTCCAACAAAATTGAATTGTGTCGTTGATGCCACTTTAAGAAATTAGACATAAAATATATATGTAATTCTTACAGAAGAAATAGTTATTTTGAAGTTTGTTAATAGAAATAAAATTATTCTAGTTTTGTATTTGGAAATTTCCTGTAATAAAATGTACTTGGTCTTGGTCTGTAATTAGTCATTTTCCTATAATTATTTTTTTTCCTAAATAAATCTTTTTCTGCTATAATACTCGAGCAATACCATGGCAAAAAGTTTTAATGTCATTTAAGGAAAACAAAGGAAGGTGGAAATATCGACAGATTTATCAGAGTATAATTCAGTTCAACTCTAATGATATCTGAACGTTGTCAGTTGGTTTTGATCCAGTATCCTTACGATATATGACGACTGTATATATTGGTCGTGCAAATAGGTCCAAAATAGAATTCAGAGATACAAGATGCCTATGGCAGGTTTTGCTACCACATTCCACGTAGAAGCCACGTTTCCCTATTTATCTATAATTCCGCAATCCTAATCGTGACTCACCGCAGTCAGAAAAATTGTAAAAAGTAAAAGCCCTAACTACCTTTTCAACATCTGCGTACAAAGACAGTTTCGCCTACGCAGCTGCAACCCTGCGGAATGGACTAAGCAGGGACGTTAGATCAAAGTAAGTGGAAGTAAGTTACAACCCACTAAACGAACAAAAAACAATATTTGATTCTGATTTTGTTAAAAGTTGTTGAGTTGTAATAAGGAAGTTAATTGAAACCCACCCTGTTTTAAATCGAAAATCAGAACATCTTATTTCAGATTAATTTGATTGACAAAACGAGAACATGGAAATAGAAGTTTGATGATTATCTAAGCTACGGGCGAACCCGCTACCCTAGTATGTTTCAACTAATTCTATAGTTATATCACCCCGATACTTTAGGACAACACAATCCTCAGTCCAACTACGCCGCCAGCCCGTCAGAGTCCGGCGCGTTACGGCGTGGTACTGGGAATCGCCACCCAGCGGGCAGTCTCACCCCCTGACTCCCAGATTTAGATGGATTTCTCCGTCTTCACGTCTGGCTTCGGGTACGAAGTCGTTTGCGCGACCTCTACCTGATGTAGTTTACGCTGTATTCCATGACTCGGAAATTTCGCGGATCCGAGGCGTCCTTTACCCGGCACATGTAACCCGAGATAGGGTAGCCAACGGATCGTTACTAAAGATAGGTGATAGGTGTTAACATATACCCCCGCGTCTTAGGAAACCTATATTCCCAGACTACCCGGGTATTCGCCGTAGTTTCAGGCCCGGGCTTAGGTTGAAGTACTCTGCCAGTCGTCCAGCAAATCGTCCAGATCCGCACGAAGTGTTTTCACGGATACGCATGTCAACCACTGCAGCATTCACGGTGGCCCCTGGCGGGTTAAGTCCTTCTTTGAGGAGGCTCCTGGATGGGGGTTGAACCGTCAGTCGGGCCGACCAAAGATCACATAACCTGGTCACCACCAACCCAAGCCGCACGGAACCATTTGAATCCTAAGGTTTTAGGACGAATAGGTATTAGGATCGGAATAAAACGTACACAATTGCAATTATATTTCCATTCAATTAAGCATCATATCTAATATTGCATAATAGAATTAACGCCAAACAGCGGCAACCTTGCTTCCGGCAGACACAGACTATTCGATGTAAAGCTAGAAATAAAGGATTCGCATATTAAACTGTCGATTTGACAAAATTTATATATTTAATGGAACGATCAGAGAGACGAAAAATACATGTTTCAAAAATAAATATAAAATTGGTCATATTAAAGTAACGTAATACGTAGTAATGACGTACCTAAGCCTCTTCGCGAATATTTAACAGAGCTTATTCGCGAACAAATCTACGAATCTAATGCACTTGCGTTATCGTATTCAATAAATATTACCGTCGAATCTTCACTTCGAAGCCCGCGGAAGCTTCAGGCGTTGTTGCCACGCCGCGTCGTACGCCAGTCGATGAGAGATGTACGTCGCCGTTAATAACTCGTTATGATGGCCGTTGGCGTCGCGGCTAGTCGCCGGTCGCCAACGGCCACTCATCTAACGGCCAGTCTTAATCAATGAAACTGTAACAATGGCACATTACGCTGTCTGCTCTACGCGCGGCGCACGGCTAAGCTGTACGGCTAGCCATACACCGCGCGGTCACTTACGTCTGATTGGCGGCAGTTAGGAGCTTTCCTCTCGCCTCATCGTAATTACTCGCTAAGCGATCTCGCGTTTGATTCGTGTGCGGCGCCCATTACATTACATTGTCAGAAGATAGCTACTTGATTAAATGAACTGCGCTAAATGCGAAAATCATTAGAATGTCTATTAGCCATAAACAAATAAATGTATATTTTTACGTTATCTCATAACGCGATCTCACTGTTATTGCGTTATTTTTCTAATAACCCTACGACATGAATTGCCGCGCAAATCGCATAGCTAGGCTAGCTTAATGTGCGAAATAAACATGAAAGTTAATTATTCAATTGAAGCGTTTCAGGCTGAGCTAAAAGTCGCTGCAGTACAATGCATACATTAGGCTAATGCCCTACCTACATGAGGTATCGTAGAGCGCGACCACTGGTGTTAATGCCAGACGTAGACAGGCGGTCAGTCAGCCGTTCACTTCCGATAAGCCTTTCCAAATGCTATGTTGTTACAGCTTAGGACAGTAAATACTCCTTTAACACTCGGCTGAAATTTTATGAGTGATCGTATTGTGGAAAACGTATTCAAACACATGCGCTTAATTACTTACGTAAATGCGTGTACGCATTGGTTGCCGCTACGATTTTGAGCGCTATTATTCGTCGCCTGCCGAAACATTGTAATCAATTCCTATCACGGTCGTAGCTAATGTCACGAGCACCCCTGTCAAGATTTGAAGACAGATTTTTACTCATTGAAGATAGATTATTTTGTGTACTTAATTGTAATGTTGCTTGAAATTCGTGAAAAGGAGATGATTGAAATAATAAGGTTATATAATGATTGACTAAATATAGATATTTGGAGAAAGAGTTACAGGACAAAACCGTTTCCATTAAGGTTGAATTAAAAAACTTTCACATGCTTGTGGATTTTTTTTTATTATTTCAGAAAAAATCAAATAGGGCTGTGTATTGATTCATCAAAAACAAGCTATCTATGAAACTGCAATTTTCTGAAAAGCGTAAACGAAAGGTTAAAACAATATTCGACGAAAGGGCCAACGATGATGTGGCTATAATGAATCAATTTCAAAAGTTTAAAATTCAATTTTACTATACACTAGACACTCTTATTTATCAAATGGGATGGAGATTTCAAAGTTTATCTGCTGTAGCTAATGATTTTGGGTTCCTAACAGGACTTTTGTTACACGAAACGTCCACTGAAGAACTAAAAAAATCCACAGCTTATCTGGCCTTAAAATAAAAAGATGATTTAAATGCCAACGAGTTGAGTTTATAGATTGAAAGCTACAGTCACCAAATAAAATCATTATTGACTGATTAAAAAAATGCAGATTAACAATGTCCTACTGTCGAATTATAGAAAGCGATTAGAATTCGACTGACTAAAGTAAAGCCATCAAGGAAATAATTGGAATTATTAATTCTAACGCTAAAGGTAATGATGGTATTTCAATTATAATGGTAAAAAGAACACTTCCATGCTCGCTCGAGGCTATTACCGCCATCATAAAATAGCTCTCTAATGGTAGGTCACTTTCCTACGGAACGGAAAA
Organism: Micropterix facetella; assembly: GCA_027564375.1. NCBI lineage: Eukaryota > Metazoa > Arthropoda > Insecta > Lepidoptera > Micropterigidae > Micropterix > Micropterix facetella. The sequence continues at coordinate 23,446,034 of JAOPUG010000007.1, read as the reverse complement.
TAGGCACAGTTGTTGCTTTAGCAAAAAAAAAACGATTGTAAAACATACTGATCTTAGGTGGTGAGTTCGCTCGTAGCTTTGACACTCACAAATGTCATTTGTGGGGGCCTAATGGGGCCGTGCAGCGCGGGTCTGATAACCAGCTCTGTTATCTTTATTATTACCTTGTCTGTCTATATTACCTTGTTTGTCTAATATTTCGGAGAATGTTATGAAGCGACAGACAATCAGATACGTGAAGGACAATAACCTGCTCCCACAATTTCAGTCTGGTTTCAAGAAGAATCATAGTACGATTTCAGCATTATATACCTATTGTCACAAATGATACTTTAACAGCGTTGATCTCGGGACTGGTAACTGTTCTTATCATGCTGGATTTTTCAAAGGCGTTCGTCTCATTGTCCCAGCAACTACTATTGCTAAAACTGACATATATTGGACAAAACGTCTGCAAATGCTTTGAAGATTTTTGGACGAAACGGCCACAGAAATCAATAACAAACAATAAATCAGGTAATCACTACATCGAACCTAAACGTGTTTTTTCAGGAGTTCCCTAAGGCTAAGCTTTATCGCCATTATTATTTACTATTTATACCCTGGTGATGACATCCGAATTGTTACAATCTAATATGTGCCAAGGAGCTAAATGCATTATCATACACCTAGAACCTATCGTGGTCCGCATCGCACAATGTCAAACTAAAACCAAGAAAGTGTAAAGTCGCGTTAATCGCGACTAGAATCCAGGTACTCAAATGTGAAAAGACAGCTGTCTTTTTATCTCATGCGAAATAGGCAATTTCTTATTGAAAATATTGACATTAATAATCGTAATTGGCGAATGTTTCTTTAGACCTGTTCGGGCAAAAACAATAATTTTGCAAGACCAGCTTACTTATATGAATCGTTAAGGAAAGCAGACTAAACTCACACATATAGTACTCGCAGACGGGATTCACTGCGCATAATTCCATGTCACACATTGTCTTCAATCGAGGGTTCATTCAGATACGCAGCGCCCAAGATATGGAGCGATCTGCCCTTCCTGCTATGAGAAAGAATTAGTGTGTATTCATTCCGCATTAAATGTCGTTTGTGGTTACCTACTGAACAAGCTGAAGGAAAAAAGATAAAATAAAATTAACCCCTCAAGCCGTACCCTTTCTCTCTCGCCCTCTCTCTCTCTCTCTTACTCTCTGGAATATTAATTGTTAAAATTATTGATTTTACTTTCGAAAATACTGTAGTAATTGTAATATTCGCGTTACAATTTAAACTTAAGATTAAACAATTCCACGTTTTGTAAAAGCTAATTCTTATTTTTTAAATATTTTAATGTACCTGAGTATAAATACTATCTCTGATAAAATTATCTAATAATTATTGTCTAAGAATACTTCTCTTAATATAGGTACATTGTAATACGAAATATTTACTTGTATTCAATCTCCTCTGGGAAATCTGTATAAAATACGATTTGTCTCCATTTGTGGGCTTAAACAGCCGGGTAGAACCAACAAACACCCATCTCACTCACTAAATAATCCTTAGGTAGCTAGGTACTTAAAGAAAATAAACTCATCGCCTGGCGTAGCGGTCACCAAAGGCCACTGATGTGCGGGGGAAGACGAATTGGCGGGGGACAGGGATTAGCCATGCTGTACGAAATACTCATTATCTATGGTATAAATTTATAGCCTTGAGTCACCCATTATTAGGGTTTCGTACTAAAATATACAAACAGAATCCAATTGGCGAGACTTCGATTTCGTCTGTGTGGACATCACCCTCGCTGGCGGGTTGGGTTCGCAAAAGGTATATAAATTTTACTTTATTTCAAGCAGAAGCCAACAGTATATTCCATAATACGGTATTTATCTAAGTATATTCCTAAATTACTCTGAATCAGAGTTGTTCTGAAGTATATTCCTAAATTACTCTGAATCAAAAGAATCCTAATTTAAATATGTATCATATATTTATGTTGATTATTATTTCTATTAACACAACTACAAAAAAATCTATTTCTTAATTTAATAAAATTATCATTTTATTTCGAAAATTAACAAAAAATAAGAAAAAAGTATCAAAGTCCTCCGACTTTTGGTGAAACTTTTAATTACCAAACTTTTGGTAAAATTTTCTGGCTTTATAGTACTATATAATGTTTGGCTGTATAATTTCATATAATAAATGTCATATAATTTCTGGCTGTATAATTTCAATATACTGGCTGCATAGTACCTACCAATAATTAAATTATTTAATCATTGATTGTACTTACTAAGGAAATGTTGTACTCTTAAAAAAAAATCCTTATTAAGTAGGTACTCTACAGCCAGTGTATTAAAATTAATGGAAAATATACACCATATTACACGTTTCGCGATCAATATCTCAAAAAACATTTTAAAATTGTGTAGGTACCACGATATTTGACTAAATGGAATTCCTAATTTCCATACCATGATATGTATTTACCTTTACTGTTAATATTGCATCTTTTAATATATTTCAAAGGAGCCATGTTGTAAAGTATTATTAGTGTAAGCCATTTTGCACTTTGATGTGTTCATTGAATACAGTGATTTTTAGAGTCTACATTGCCGTAACCAGATATTAAAGTAATATTTATAGTAACGTATTTAAATTATTGGTAGACGTATGGTGTGTATCTATTCACAAATTATATGTGGTATAAATATAAGTCATATCGCACTAAAATTAAAGAAAGCTGTTACTTCCATTCCGAAATTATATTCGTAATAATAACAGAAGAAGTAGCAATATACATCGGCAAATTTTACCCGTCCCGTGATTGGTAATCCCTGACTTATCCAAAATGGTTTATAACCTATTCCAATAAGTTTCTCTCGTCCCCACGATTCCAAAAATACCAACATACCTATGCTATGCTTGCTCTGCCTATTGGTCAGATCATCCTCCAAGTCAAGTAAACCAGGATACACCTGCAACAGCACTGAAATGGCTTGAAACCTATTCCAACAAGTTTTTTTCGTCACCACGATTACAAAAATATCAATATACGCTATGCTTACTCCAGGCCAAGTAAATTAAGATGAGCCTGCAGCAGCATCTGTAGGACTCGGATTGAATTTGCTGTCACCTGGTGGTACTTAGGGTTACCCAGAGAGGCTGCGTGCCAAATTTGGTGAAGATTGGTCCACGGAAAGTATTCGGGCATACGGACAAACAAACGCACAAACGCACAGAATGCATCGATTATACGGCCCGTCCTACGTCATACGTCGTACGGTGGGGTAAAAAAAAATCGAAGTATTTAGAAAAGACAAAGTTGCCATGTACAACTTTTCGTGAAAAGGCCCAATTTGCAAGCAGTGAGAAATATAAAATAATAAATATGGTTTTTGTTGGTATACTGGATTTAAAGGTACTTATTAAATCTGCATAGTATGAGAAAGAAAATTACGAATTAGAGGCGTTGCAAGTACGAAAGTGGATTCATATGTTATGCCTATGGTGAAGACGATATATAGTATGAAAGCAAATGCGAGAAAAAAGTCGTCACACCTAATCGAAAGGATCAGAATTCATAGTATTTATTTAGAGATGCCACGAATATTCGGTACTATTCGGTATTCGGCCTATTCGGCCACTTTTTTTAATATTCGGTATTCGG
>JAOPUG010000007.1:23419896-23431109 GCA_027564375.1 Micropterix facetella | reverse complement strand
GAGCTGCTCCGCGAGCATGGGCCGGCCAACAAACAAAACGGCCTTTTGGCCCACCTCCACGTAGCCATTCGTGGCCTGTACAAGCCACGTATAGTTCTTTGTACACGCGTTAAAAACCTTTGAAAATCCGCTTTTTTTTTTGGAAAAAAATTGAAACTTTCACATACAATAGAGTGTGGCGCCTCGTGAAATTTTATAAATCTGGAGTAGGGATGCGTTATGGCCCAGGGTGATATGAGCATTATGACAAATGATTATGCTATATATAGAAAATATGAATAGGTAGCCAAAGACTCAAGGTACGATGTAAATAAACATGTATACCACAATGTGTTCCATGTAATGAGAAATTTATAGACGTATTTTGGTGAAAATGATCAAAATGGCTATTCGCGTGGGAATCATAATAATCGCTATAGAAATATAAAATGAAAAAATCTCTAGTTAATGTCTTCATCAAAAAGTTAATGAACAATTTGGAACCTTTCGACGTTTACTAGTTTTTTTACTAAAATTCGAGAACATAATTATCAACTAATTTATGTTTAGCGGAGTTCTCATGTTTTGCTGAAAAATCAAGGTGAAATTTACGAAAAACCTAAAAAGCAATATCTTAAAATAATTACAGTAATTTTTTTTGATCGATTTTATCGATAATTTTCTACGTATTTGATATGGAATATTATTAAATAAAAACTTTAGTCCCAAGATAAAAACAGGTGTAGTACCTACGTATACTATTTGTAGTTAAAACAATTGTAATTATTCCTTTTATTTTGATTCTGTGATAAGATGTTTAGGGTGGTGATAATTTAAAAAATACTGATATAAAAAATATGATCAATATTGATTGTTTCATTGAGTTACGTTCGTTTAGATCCAGCCAGTAGCTAAGCTACGCGTATTACGTCGCCAAACCATCTCGCTGGGAAGAAAAAGAAATGGATGGAGCTATGTAGGTTAGGTTGATTGTGAACCCATCTTTCACAATCAACAGCAGTATCAAGAAGCTCAAAAAAATAGTAAGGCAAGTGCATAACTATCACGGAATTTAAAAAAAAAAATAAGTTTTCTTGTTAAATAACTTTTATAAGAAGTGCAAGTTTTATCCATATTCACTATTAAATATAGGTTATTAAAGCATATTTTTTTATTTCGGTATTTTTTACATAAACTACATATAGAGGTACAATAAATTTGCTGTACCATCGATATTTTTTCAAATAAAATATTAGTGTATTTTAAAAATAATATTTTCAATAGCACGGTTCTACTAATTTTCTTATACAAATGCGCCGAGGCGTCTTTTTTCGGTGCATTTGTATGGGATGTTCTCATAAGATTTGTATAATTTTTTTACATACATCGTCGCCTTAGAAAAAACAAAACAAAGTGATGTACCGATATGTCGGTTTCAACTTATTTAGAGGTCTGTCGTACCGATTCGTGCATGTAATGGCACCTATTGTTTTCTTTGTGGCATGGACCGTACGCATGGCATTACAAGAAAAACCAATAGGTAATTAAAAGACGCGGGCGCTTCCCTTCCAGGTAATTAAATAGAAAGCGACTCGCAATTAGTGTGTATTGTCATTAGGCGCGCGGCGATGATTTCGCCCGATACGACTCATAATTAAACAGTGTAAGCTCATAATTACGATTCGGTCGTCCGATTGTCTTTACAAACAGCGTTCCGCGACAGTGCGCCACGATTCGGCCTCTAATCACATTTTAATTGTCGCTGGCCTGCTCACGCAGAGCGCACTTCCGCTAAAATCCATCGGGACGTTTCATAATTTATACGTTTCATTGGTGTTTTGACTTGGCGTTGAAGAGACGTCGTACAACATACTTAAACATGACAAAAAAACGTATTTTACGTAATCCTATCAGAAAGCATCCCTTCGTTGTCATGATCGAGCAAGTTTTAAGTGACATTTCATTTAATTTATTTATACAAATTTACAATTTTATAATATGATTGGAGACCAGAGATGCTGAAATTTTATTTAAATGCCTTTCAGTGTACACTTCCAGACCTTACTGACCTCGTTCATGGGAGCTATTCACGGGATAGTTCATGCTCTATCTGTACCCATACATTTTGCACAACTTTGGATTTAAGATTAAACTCGGGAGAGCCCGTCACCCCGAGGGATTGCAACGAACTTTATTGTTATATAGCCCCGAGATAAAACGTACAGAATTTGGATATAACATATCCACAATCCAACTACGTCACTGACCGTCAGAATCCTACGCCTTACGGCGAAACACTGGGAATTGCCACCCAGCGGGCATCCTCACCCCATGACTGCCAGATTAGGTCGGATTTCTCTATCCACCTGTCTGGTCCCAGGCTCGAAGTCGTTTGCGCAACCTCTACCTGTCGTGATAAAGCGGCATTCCGTGACTCGTAAATATCGCGGATCCTGGCCATCAAGTAGTTTCTAATGTAGGCGACGATAGGTCGACACCTATCCCCGCGCTTTAAAAAGCATTACGCAACTAGACTCACCCGGATATTCGTCAGTTGAGCAAGGCCGGTAAATCAACCGATACTTCAACTGTCCAGGCCCGCCCGAGGCATGCCATCCCAGGTCCGGCCGCAAAGCGGGATTCACCGGATTTTCCCTCTTTGGGGAGGCTGCCGGATGGGAGCTGAGCCGTGAGTCGGGCCGACCGGTGTAATAAGATAGTCATATGGCCCGAGCTGCGCAGCTCCATTAGGCCCCTGCACAGCTAGACATATTTTGGCTGGCTGCAAGGTAGCTTTAGATCAAGAACGGTATACTTACAGCCATGCTAGATTCCTTGCTGTTATTCGTGAGGTAATTAGCCTCTCAGTGGCTCGTGCCAGCAAGGGTCTGAAAGTACCCTCCAAATCACTAATACAGTTTGGGATGGCTCTAAAGGCAAAAAATATTCCACCAAAAAACCTTTCTCAATAATCGAGAAAGCTTCACTCTAGATTCTGGAGGTCGATTCGGTCTCTAAACAGTATCATTTCCCTGAAAGTCTCGGTTGCATAGCCCTCCGTCCAGATATAACTCTTTACTCCCTATCTCGGAAGATGGACTTTATTATAGAATTAACTGTTCCATGGAAATCAAATATACCTACCACAGTCGGTCGTTAGTCCGGAGTCCACCGCTCACCCCACAGAAGTGTAACAATAGTATTATGATAGGCCCGACTATGGTCTGTGAATTCCATGGCAGATCCATTTGTGCTTACTTGTAATTTTTGTTAATTGCAATAATTTGGGATTATTTACTCTATATTATGTATATATTTACCTATTATGTTCCAAGTTAAATTGAGTAACTTATTAAGATTAATTTTAATATACTTAGTCGTACCTACACAATTGTGAAGTTGTTATGGAAATATATACTATCGACGGCTCCCATTGCACCTTAGCTATATTACGAAGATCAACTGAGTTCAAGCTCAAAAACCTCCAACCTTATTTGACATTATAAATAGATAAGTTTTAGCACCCGAAGTTTCGGCGATGTGGCAACCGCCGTTGTCTAGGGTAGACTAAAGTATTGTCAGTCGTCATCCGTTGTTGGGACATAGGATTCCCCGTATCGCCAATAGTTAGCTACTTATACATGAAACACTTTGAGGAGTTACCAATCAAAACTTCCTAAATTAAACCCATTCTTTGGCGTCATCTAAACTCCACACGCCCAAAAATTATATTCACCTTTGAAGTAGAAAAGAACGGCTCTCTAGCTTTTTTGGGTGTCAAATAATGAGGAGAAGTGAAAATACTTTTGGAGATACGGTATATCGGGAGCCCATCTATACGGACAGATGTTTGCATGCCAGCTCTCACCATCATCCCTACCATCTACGTTCAGTGCAATAGTCGCTTGTGAATTGAGCACGCTATCGTTGCGACGCTGAGAATTTTCCGCAGGAAATGGAACATATTAATGATGTCCTTAGGAAAAATAGTTACCTAAAATATCGGGACACACACACGATCGCTATTCAATACAGACCAATCTCAGAAGCCGAGCAGATCAAGACCATTCTTACCATACGTCAAGGGCGTGACAGATCGAGTAAGTAAGATGCTAAACAAATTCCATATAAAAATGATCTTCAAACCGACCTCTGAGGCATGTAAAGGATGTAATACAAATACACCGGAAGTGTATAAAATCGAACGCATCTGTGGGTTAGCCTACGTTGGACAAACGAAACAGCCACTCGACTGATGGAACACATCAAAGCGTTTAAAAACATTTAGCGAGAAAAATCGGCGAGCTGCGAACACATATTGGATAGCGGAACTAACCACTGGGTGCAGCTTCGTATTCTCATTGTGCTATCCAAAGAACAATTTTACTTTCCGCGCATGATCCGGGAAGCCTTCTAAATACAAAGAACCCCGAACTTCAATAGAGACGACGGTTTCAAACTCTCTACTGCGTCGAATCCGCTTCTTATAATGTTCTCAATGCCTTTCGCCGAACGTAAGGATGTAGCACAAGATACATTGAGTATTGTGTGCACGGCGAATTTTCAAAAATCGCACACGCCGAACCCGCTGCCCCACCACCGTTATAATCTACGCAGTAATAGCAGCAGTTTACTGCCTGCCCGTAGAACAACGGATGACGACTGAGAGTACTTTAGTCTACCCTTGATAGCGGCGGTTGCAACATCGCCGAAACGTCGGGTGCTGAAAAACTTCATGCGGTAAATTTCATCAATTTATAATTGACCAAATAAATATAAAACAACTGCGATCTCTGCTAAAAAATCCTCAAAACAAATCTTACAAGTTAACAAAAACGTCACCTCTCATGAGTTAACTCGTAATGACGTGGTTGCGAAATCGACAATCATATGATTTCAACTTCCAACTCATACTATGTGTTTAGAAATAACACACTGAAAAAAAAGTAGATGCTGAATTAAATCTTCCATCAATTATTAATAATCAATAGCCATCAACCCCCGCCAATCGTCATCAATCCCCACGAATCACCCTCAATCATCATCATCCATTTGCAGCCCTCGACAATGTATTAGTCCTTGCCTATTAGTACAGAAGATATAAGTTTTTGGGGGGAACTAATTCCAACAAAGACAGAGTTTTAATTTTTTAGTTAGTTGGTGGTATCTTTTTGATATACCTACAAAACTCTAGAAAAATCTGACCGTGTAACTTGCGTTTTTATAGTCGCCAACTTAATTTAAAAAAAAAAATCAAAAAAATCGTGCATGTTATCAACATAAATGAGATTGCTCATAGCAAAAATATCTTCACGGCACGTAGGGTGGCTCAATATCCATAAAGCTTGTTGCTTATCACCAATGCTTCTTCCACGTGTTACACCACTTTGACTTTTTTTTGATATCGTCAAGGTTTGTTTGATGAAAATATCTGTCCATATTCCAGCCCACAATCTAATGTGTCTACGAAGGGTGAAATGACCAGTACTCAACAAGTTATAACCTCCATTTTTATTTTTCAAAACCAAAATCATAATCTCTTTCAGAATGAAATCTTGTACGATTTTTTATAATTTTTAATTTTTTTTCAAGATGACCAAAAAAACGCACTTTGTACGGTCAGATTTTTCTAGACTTTTAGTAAGTCAAAAATATGTCAACAACGAACTAAAAAACCTATCTCCGTCTTTGTGGGAATTAGTTCCACCTATCATTATTTGCATATATCTTCTGTACCTACTATATGTAACTGCATTTTTTTTTCACTTTTGCCAATTCAACAAATTGGAGAAAATTGATTTGAGTTGTTATTCCAAATTTAAATAAAAATCATTCTAAACAGTGCTATTCCTGTTTGAAATGAGTTATTGATTTGTCTTTCTGCCGTTTGTCATTGATCAGATATGTTGGTGTGTATAATCATGGTGTGTACCTACAATCATGGAAAATTCGCCTTGTTGTCGAATATGAGTTCCGTCGTGGCAGTAACGCTTCAGAGACGACTAGAGACGACTAGAAATCACTAACGTGTATGGAGCAAACACCACGAACGAACGTATCCCATGTTATTGGTGTTTTCGCTTCAGTTCTGGTATTTTGACCTCCAGAACGAGCACCGCGGTCGACCGAAGAGTACAAGGTTGATGATGATGAATTAAGGCAACGATGTATGTAGACAAATCTCATACAAATACGCCGAATGAAGATGGCTCGGATTTGTATGAGAAAATTAGTAGAAACGTGATGTAGCAAATATTTTTTTTATTGAAACGCATTATTTACGTTTTTTTATTAAGAAAAACGATTTTTTCTTAATTCTGCAAGTATAATATTTTATAACTACTGTTTTTCAACTATTTTTTTGAGATTTTTGGTAGTGCTGTTTCGCTCTCTGGTGGGATGGATAATTTGGACGTGGGGAGTATATCCGTTGTCTAAACTATAATTTATATGAAAAAATCAGGACTTTTGTATTTGCTGGTTCCTCGTTATGGACTTTCTCATCTCAACAATTCACCATCGTTTCGGCACAGTGAATATGGCTCGTTTGACGTTTCAAATGTTTAAAAATGGTGAATCTTACGAAAGCAACAGAAAATTAAGCAACTTTACAGAATATATTAAAAAGTAAATAAATCCAACACAATAAGAAGCGGGGAACCAGTTTTAGACCATACCAAGTAATATGAAATTAGTCATTTTTGTTCAGGACTAAAGATTTTGAGATTCGAAAGAACAGACGAACTCATCGCAGGACTGTTTTTTAAAATAAAATCTAAATCGGTCCGTGAAGATATATGGGCGTGTAAAGGCACCTAACGAAATCATTTATTTATACAAGTCGGCTGGAGACACTGTAGCACATATGTGATGTGTAAATGCAGAATGGAAGACCGGCCGGGTGGAGTGGGAGGAGAGGGGGCGGGGGGGAGGGGGAGGCAATGGGCGAAATTGAATAAGTTTGAAGACATGCACGAATTTCACAGTGGCGTTCGCCGCCTCCAGTCTTCTCGGTCTTCTTGCTTGATTAAGCGGCCGTCGCGTAGCGCCCTCCTCCATAGCTCCCTCAAGTTTTCCAATAATTCTTCGCGTCACCACCGCCCGATATTCCCTTTGTCGGGAATTATTATTAATCTGGCGACTTTCCTGGCTAATAGACTGTAATATCTCCCGCATTGTTCAACGGGAGAGCATTCCTCAGATACGAGAATGCCGCCGCATTCTATATTTTTCTATTCGGGTGTACCTCCGAGTAACTTACGAGTAGATCGAATGCCCTAATTGAGTGCGAGTTTTCATTTGATTTTTATTAGATACCACAACCCATTGCAAGAGTACCTACATACATAAATCATGTCACTTATGTACGACACATCAATCTTGCATGGTACCTATATATTTTTCCTCGGATAATGCTACAAAGTGTAAAGGAAGACATATCCTCAAGCTTACACGATCTCCGACGACTTACTCTCGCTCAAATATATTAGGTAAACTCCCTCGCTATTATATAGCGCCGTTAATTAATCGAAGAAGCAAAACTGGCACTTAATCAAGTTTGCGCGATCGAACGCCCAAGCCAAATGTGTTGTGCAAACAGCTCGGTTTATCGGCGCACAGTGGTTTAAGTTTTTGTTTTTTTTAAACATTTTCATCCTGCACCATGGAAAGAAACCCTACACTGACTTTAATTCAGCGTATTTCTATTAATTTTAATGCTTATCGCAACTTTATTTTCATAATCTTCTCGTTTTTTTTATTAGGTGATTTTACCAAAAATAATATATTTTTTGCAGTTGAAATGTAATGCATCTGAAGGCTATAAGTATATGAAATAATACGCATGGAATGAGATTTCTTATTACCTATATATTTCAATTGTATTGGGGAAAAAACATATCGAACTTCTCTAAATTATTATTATTAAAATTGAACATTTTCCATTTCATTTATGTTTCATTTTTGTCGTATTCTGTCATTATAATGAAATAATAAACCTCAAAGGTGTTTTTTACGTCCTGATAAATAATTAGATTTAATATGGCACCAGTACGTGCAGACACTCGCTAGATAGTTATGGCAATCTTATGGCATAAAAAACCTGGTAGATACATGGTATAATATATATTACACAGCATAAACTAAGATTTTCAAATGCTTTTGTTTGCTACTCTTCGAATTAACTGATATTTTATCGGCTACAATAATCGTGATTTTTAGGTTCGATTTTCAAGCTTTCATTTTTTTACCCATCATATTAAAATTTCAATTATTAAAGTCATAAATACAGTAAAAATATTTTAAAATGACTTACAACAAAGTTACAGGCATTATTCTCAGAATTCCAAGAGAATGTTTGAATTTTAATTTTTCAATAATCAATAACAGGAAAAGTAAAAATAGGTATACATCGGCAACGATTGGTGATCCCTGACATCCAAAATGGCGTAAAACCTATTCCAATACGTTTCTCTCGTCACCACGATTCAAAAATACCCATATACGCTATGCTTGCTCTATCTATTGGTCAGATCCTCCTCCAGGCCAAATAAACCAGGATGCACCAGCAGCAACACTTGCGGGACTCGGATCGAATTTGCTGCCACCTAGTGGTGCTGGTGTATATCGCTCCTTTTCCTGGTATTTCACATATCTAAGTGGCAATTTAACCATTAAAAAAATAAGTAACATTATCTATTTAGATAAATCAACCCTCGGGTGCGCAAAATCAAACAAAGTTGGGAAGAGATCAAGCAGCGTGATCTTATAAGAGATATTTAGTTTTAGTAAATATATTATACGTTGGTATGTACATATTCCGACACACCCTAGCTTTTTTTTTAATTAATAGCATATTACGTAATCTAGTTGGTAGATCTTCCGATCGTACATCTCACAACTGCTAAAATAGTCGTGGATACAAATCAGATATGGCAACCCTGGCACAAGCTCGTTGGCTCACTTGTACTCTGGTAGGGGAAATAGCAGCGGCAAAAGGGACTGTCATCTAAACTGAAATATTTAAATGAAATCATACTTATTAAAGTAATTTTATTGAAATCATGCTTATTAACGTTATATTTGCTGTTTACTTGTTAAGGACTGTCTCACTTTACCAATTAACCATACATGCGGAAGTATTTTGGGAACGAGCTCACGACTCGTTTGAAAATGGGCGCAGTGTGCGCATGCGTCAATAATGTTCAAAAATGGCGATACTCGCGAAAGCAATGGAAAATTAAACTAAATCAGAAATAGATTACAAAATAAATCAATTAAACCCAATAAGAAGCGGGAAATCCATTTCAAATCATTTCTGAGATTCAGGTGCGAATGGACAAACGGACGAACAGACTCGTCATATAATTTAAAAAAAAAAGTCAAAAGTTATTATGCCTTTGGCTCTTCCTAATTAGATTTTAAGAATGTAATAATACCCCATTGATACGGGCTAATCGGCGATAAAATCTAACCAATTATCTAATTAGATCAAAATTAACAAGTGTCATTCTAGCTAGATTGTACGGTGCCGCGGAAGAGAAACGGGAAGAACAGAAACTTGTGCAAGTCGAAATGGCGAGCGCGGGGAGAAAAATATGTCCCACAAAATGTAATTAAGCAAGAGATTAAGAAGATGGCCACATTGGAGTGGAACTTCGTGCCAGAAACAGTCGACGGCCAGGGCCGCATTGGTATTAATTAAATAATAAAATATAATTCAAGAAATAGATAAAACAAATATATGGGTCGCACATCTCTCCACTCTGTCGCACTCTACTGGCTCATAATGGTTCCGTGGAGTCTAGGCTATAATGGCTGCTGTGTTCTGGTCTGCCCAGCTTGCGGAGCAACTTCTATTCAGGAGCCTCCCCGAAGAGGGAGGTGGTGAACCCGCTGTGCGGCAAACCCGGGGACGGGAACTCGGGCATGAGCTGGACAGCTGGGCACGGGTCGGGCAACCGGCCGTGTTGTCACTGACTGATTCTGAAGAAGTTTAGAAGTGTACGCTTCTTAAGACAGCGAGGGTAAGTAGGTACCTCTAATGCTTATCCATAGATATGATAGTGTGGGCCATCTGATCTCGGGTGAGAGTTGCCAAGCAAAAGCCGCCCCGTATCCGCCACATTCCAGTTAGGAATACCGCTTTAGAGATAGAGGACTGCGCAAGCGACCTCGGACCTGTGACCAGACGGGGGATTGGAGGAACCTAATTCGCATCTGGTAGTAAGGGTGCGAGGGCCCCCATAGGTTTGAAAATTCCCAGTGCCTCGCGGTAAGGCGTTGGCTTCTTACGGGTTTAGGTGGAGCTCGGTAATTAGATCTTATATTATTATGTCATCGTAGATCAGCGTATCGACCTCAAGTCTGCGTTTCGCCTCGGGGTGATAGAACGAACAATATCGTTAAAACGCTCCGGGGTGGACGGGTTCGCATGTAGCAGCTGACACTTCCAGTTGTCCAAAACTGGTACTCTACGCTTCCCGCGGCATTGGGACCCTCGCGCGATCGCTCACGCCGGTCTCTGAAGTGAAACACTTTCCTGTGGGATTCGCTATTATGTAACAGAACCAAGACAGGATCGTCGACTGAACCTACAAAATCAGATGTCAACACCATGCAGAGCATTGAAATTTCGCCAATCCATTCTATCTTGAATATCGCCCATCTAACGATCGTCCACCAGGAGTAAAGAGATTCACAATGGCTAAAGATGCAAAAACCCGGCTCTGCGTTATCACCCGATATCTAGAAGAACCGAGGCACCACTATACATACCAAGATCCGTTTAGTAAGAGCGCTGGTATTTTTTCATTTCATTATAGAAATATCTTTACAGCACAATTCGAGCTCGAGAAAGATAGGTTATACAATAGAAGTTTCGTTAATTATTATTTCCCATTCGAGATATTTAAACTAAAACAGTACGTATTATTTGTCGTATAAATCAACTAACAATTGACAAATTTGTATAAAGTCGGCTCTAAATAATTGGAGCAACATATAAATGTTGCTTAACATCTGTGATAATGTACGTCGATTTGTATAGTCATTGCAGACTTGGATCGGGAATGATCCGTCTCGGCACAGCCAACTGGCCAAAAACAGAACATGTGGTAAATAGCCACTATGATTGTACCTACTTAGTGAGTTCAGTTGATGTAAAGGTGTTTTTTATAGAGGTATAGAACTTTAAGTTGGCAACACTTTTTTAACTGGCGGCCATTTTGTCAGCT
>JAOPUG010000007.1:23159003-23174386 GCA_027564375.1 Micropterix facetella | reverse complement strand
AAAACACCAGTATATACCTGTATATGCCTTGTATACTTGTATATACCTGTATATATCAACCTGTATATACCTTAGCCAACAACAACTTTGAAATATGCATCAAAATAAAAATAGTAGAAGAAATCCAGGAAAATTTTTGCATTAGATTATTGAAGTAGTCAAGTTAATTAGAAAACATAATCAAAACGGTAAAATTATTACAGGATAAAATTCATTGGAAACTTACTTCGAATTGCTTTAACCAAGAGGCTGCTGGTTCAGATGCAAGATGCAGCTATTGGATCATTCTAGGGAAGGCAAAAAGTGGGCAGTCTGTACGGGTAGCCACAGCCATACATTGGATCTTCCCTTAACCCCTCCTATGTGTGAAGTATTTGGCCACTTTGCCTTGATCAGTGGTAAGGCATGTTTAATGCCACCTAGTACTTTCTGTCTAGACCGAAATATGTTACGCCCTGTGATAGAAGGATATGAAGCTGTTGCAGTCTGGGTTTGATTTTATTTGATCATTTCCTGCAACCAGATGGTTTCCTGGATTTAAGGTAAAGATTCCTGTCTGTCAGTATCTGCCGGAGCTTAATGGCGCCGAGCAGCTCGGGTCATTTAGCCAATTTTGTCAATTCAGTCGACCTGACTCACAGCTCAACTCCCACCGTCACCCTATTCGAAGAGGGACTAAACCGGTGGACCCGTTATGCGGTCGAATAACACCTGGGACGGCCCTGGACGGCAGGCCTTGCTCAACTGATGAAATAGCCGGGGAGGCGGGGGTCTGGAGGTTTAATGCTTCTTAAGACGCGGGAGTAGGTGTCGACCTGTCGTCACCTATCCTTAGAAATGATCTGTTGGCCGCCCGATCTCGGGTTACGGACCGAGTAATAGGCGCCACGGATCTGCGATATTTCCGAGTTACGGAATGCAGCATTATTACGATAGATAGAAGTCGCGCAAGTGACTTGGAGCCCGGAGCCAAACGGGTGAATGGAGAAATTTGTTTAATTTGGTAATCAGGGGGCGAGAGTGCTCGCTGGGTGTCTGATCTCTGTGCCTTGCAGTAAGGGAGTCCGTTGAAACACATCGAGCTGGCGGATTTCACCGTAATATGAATCTTAAATCCAATTATATCTATATCTGCAGGTATATGGGGAGATTCAAGTGACTAGATTACTCGTCACTATGCATGCATCGTTTCCACTGTGGGAAGTGAAATAGTGCGTCTGTTACCAAGAACGATTGCTTTTAAGCCAAATTCACGAAACAAGTTTCATGTATAAAGAAATTTATTTCATGAAACTTGTTTCAATACTTGCGAAACTCGTTTCGTGAAAATAATAGTATCGTGAAATCATTAGTATCGCCGAGATCATGACTCCGTCAGCATCAAATTTTTATTTTGTATTGCAAAATATTGTCGTACAGATGTTAGTAAAATATGTAAAATTAAAAAAAGGTTGTCTCGAAAGAAAATACGTTAGTGGATTCGAGGTTGGATAGGAAGAATGCATCTGGGACCAATACAGTTAATTTCTGAATTGGGAGAGGAAGATCACGATAGCTTTAAAAACCATTGTCGAATGAGCGAAATTCATTTTACTTTTAAATGTCCCACAAAATATTATAATATTATTTCATTGTAGGCCGCTTCTCAGAGATCACTATTTTTGTAGTGAGGGTATTTCACTGGTTTAGCTAATATTTATTGATGAGTAGTATATTTTTATCTGCTATTGGTTTGCCATTTTTGATGCATAAAAACCCGCACCGGCGCTTTCGCGAAACTAGTTTCATTCGATTACACTGTGAAATTTGTTGCATGTCGGAAAACTCTTTCAATGTAATGAAATTAATCCATGCATTGTGAAACTTCACGTTTACAAGCGAAATTGTTGATGAAATTAATTTATTAAAACTAGTTTTATGCCACTAATTTTGTAATGTAAATTCTGCTGGAATTCTAAATTGTTAAGGCACTTAGAATACACCAAGAGAACTAAAATACACCTACAAAATGGACCTCAATGTATAATTAAGCGGCTTTAGATCTGGCATCGAGGATGACTAACCTGCGACTTATATTATTTTATATTCATTAAGACGTAAAGTCAAAAATGTTGGTCTCAAACCAGTTCTGCATACAACGAGCCTTATAACTCAGTGCTGCCAAACACCCAAGGTACGATGAAAATGAAGATTTTTACAGCAATATATTCCATGTAGCGAGATATTCATTAACCAAGGTTAATTTAAGTACTCATGAGGCCTATCTTGTGAGGATTATAATAATTGCTATATAGATATAAAATTAAAAAATATTATAAAAACTCAAAACAGAATGGAAACCTTTCGAATAATACTATTTTATTACTAAAAGTCGGCCAGAAAATCAATTGCCTGACGAAATTATATACGAAATTATTAACTTTGAACGATTTCCAACCCCTTTAATGGATTTATCACCGAACTCGGCAATTTTTCACGCATTCAATGTAGGTACACGTATTCAATATATCTTAAGCACCGATGTACCGAAGCTAGTTATATATAGTACGATATTGTGCATTTAAGACAAAATTCATAATACGGCATAAATCGTTTATATTTCTTTTACAATGACTTTGTGAATTTAATTACTTAAGTAAATGAATATACATTTTTTATTGTAGATGCCTACATACATGTTAAAAGAAATCGCATGTACGATAACCTTAAAACTTTTGTTATGGGTTTGCCCGTTTGCATGGAAACCGAGACACTTGGGGTGTTATTTTGCCTGGTCGGATTTAAAGTTGTAAAATATTTTATATTGAATAAAATAAAATTGTTTTACTATATTAACAGACTATCAAGGTAATCAACTGCATGTAACATCTAATCATATTATTTTTAATGCTAGTAGGCATATCACCCCAACTGAGGGGGACTTCCCCTATATTAAATATCTTTTTCTCCTTCAATATAACCTTTTGCTTCTCAATGACTGAATCTCATTGTCTGGATGGTTTTACTATCAAATAACCTAAACACCGCTTCTGTTCATCTGTTAAGTTAGCGGGTTTTACACTGTTTTACACTGTATATACGCGTAGTCAATATGTTACGTAATAATTATTGGTAATATTATTATTAATTTTAATATAAATTGAAGGCAGAAGTGTGTCGTCCAATTGGTGCAGGATTCGTAATTGCGAATTGGGTACAGTGAGACGCGAAACCGGGGGTTATGAATAATAATTAAGGCGGACACCAATTAGACGCGCGCGAGGCGAATTATTGCCCGCGGTGCAACCATGTCATCCGCTTTGTACAACGACGAACCACCTTTACACAATATCTGTACTGTGCCATAGCGCACGATAAATGTTAGACATCTAGGGGCTATTTTAATTTTGCTGAAGGAAAAAATAAGGCAGGTTCAGGAATAATTACTATTTCTCTCTCCTTCTTTCTTTCAATTCGTAGCAGAACATCTCCATTGCGCTTTTTTTAAATTCAAATATTAATTTCGATTGCTACTTTTGTTATATAATGCAACCTCTAGATGTGCGTAAACATATTATATACCCGCGCGTTGATATCTCCTAGGACGCTTTGAAATTCAATAAGTATCTACTAGCGTCGCAAGAGCCTAGTGCTGAAAATATCATGTCATTTTATGAGAAAAATGCTGATCATATTTATTATACTTCCGGATATTCCGGGACCATAAATATGGAAGTCTCTCTACTGGGAGCAGTTGCCGGTACCTCGACGCGTTTCAACGAACTCTATATGGCCCCGAGGTGGCGGAAATCTGGTAAATCTGGAAATCTCGCGAAATGTATTTAAAATTAACCACGGACTAGTTAAGTAATAAAATTTCCTCAGATCCAAAAATTAAGGTAAAACTACAAAAATAATCAAAAGGCAGTTTTTATGAACGTTCAGATTTGTAATTTACGAAATTTAAAAGTCGTTGTGTGCAAACGAAGAAAATAAGCAGGATAATTAAAAAAAAAAAACAATATAAAATTTATCTATTTCTTAAGTTTTGAATCTTATTTGATCCAGATTACCGTTGCACGCAACCGCTTTCGGAGAGACTAATCCTTCAAATACGTAGGTCACTTTTTATAATTTATATTCTATTTTTCAAAATATTCCTATGCAAAGTTCCATCCGCCTAAACCAGCTCTGAAAATAGTTATTCCAGTCTTCCTCCGACACATCAGAAATGGCCGATTCGTAGGCAACCACTGCTCCATCGGCACTTGAAAAAAATTCCTTTTATTTTACCCTTGACGATTGAGAATAAAATGAAATCACAGGGAGCTAAGTTGGGGCTGTAAGTTGGATGAGTCAGGGTTTTAATACCAGATTTTTGAATAAACGCCTCTATTTTTAGGACTGTGTCACAGTATAGAAGTATTCTTGTGGATGTGTGAAGACGCGTCATCGTAATGCAGAATGCCTCCCCTACGCAAGGTTTTTAGTTTTCTCTCCTGCACAGCTTTGACAATTTTGGCAATGCGACTGTTGTGTACCATTCTGCAGTTGTGAATTAATTGATCTACAATTTTCTAGCATTGATGTCGCAAGATATTCACTTTGAGAAAATAAACTTGCCACAATTTTTTCGCCTATGTTCCGAGGTATTTGCAATTTTGTTGGCAATCGGCCATCTGAAAACACTCATACTGACGAACGCTACTTGCTTTCCGAATCATACTGATATATCCATGTTTCGCGCCAGTAATTATTTCAGAAACAGGCCTTATTGTCACATTTTCGAATTGTAGTGGCATATTGTCACCAATCCACATGGGCTTCTTTTTCCGTTTCGGTAAGTACACGAGATATCCAACGACAACAAAGTTTCCTCACGTCGATATGTTCGTGTTAAGATGGTATGAATATTAATCAAACTAACCTCTAAGATTTCTATGTCTTTAAATATAATTCGTGGGTCTCCACGTACGAATATTTCAGTATTTTTTGCAGTGACAGCCATTGGCGGGCGTCCACTTATGTCTAATCCTCTGTTAGTTCTGTTGTTAATTTTTCTGTTAGTTCTGCCCCATTAAAATTCGTTAAACTACCTAAAATTGTTACACGAGAAGTAATAGATCCGATAAAAGATCATCTGGTTTTAAACGTTCAAAGCTTGGGACTCTGAGATAAACCAAAATTAAGGTCATAGTAGATCATAGCACGCAAATATTCTCGCTTGAGCTCCATCGTAGCAGACGAAAAAACGGGAAGGGATGACAAAATAAATACCAAAAAATATATTGTTTTTTAATTGCTGTAAATGGCCTTTCGCGTTCGATATTTAAATAAACATTCTTTTTATATAGATTTATAATTTTGGGTACGTCCTACGTATTTCTGAGATATAGAGGAACATAAATATGATAGGTATCAATATCATAAAATGACGAGAATTTTTGTCTCTAATATCTAACACTAAATATATAATTGAATCGAAAACGATAATAAATACAAGGAAAAAATCATTGCTGATTCTTTTTATATGTAGCAGTTTTTAAAAGCATTTGAAACAGGAATTTCGAGTTTTAAAAAAATTACTTGAAACAAAAAATTAAGTAATTTTAACGAATGAGAACAATTTATTCAAATTAGACGTAAAACCGTAATTTTCATTTTTAATAATATACAAAATTTACTGACATAATTTCATTAAAAAACTACAGTGATATGATAATTTTATATATTTAATATATTTTACTATAAATTATAATACAACTCAAAACATATTGACGTAAGGCACCATCGCTTGGGGTAGTGTTTCTCTCAATATTATAGATCCTCTCCGTGGTAAAGGACCCTTCCATTGCCTTTCAAGTAAATTGTTCCAGGTGTTCGAAATATTATATATTTGTCAATTATATGCGAAATTAATCCTGTTGCACTACAATCTCAATCACCGAGACCAATGTAATTCATTCGTTCTGTAGAGCAAAAACCGCACTTGGTATCGAAGACACGTACAACTATAGTGCAGAGACATTTCTGCTTCATAGTTCATCGACTATTCAATAAAATAGGCAGAAATTTTAGAAATGGGAAAATGACATATGGTAAGAAACTACAAATAACATGAAATGAAAATGATTGTAATAATATTTTTTTATCATTTATTTATTTATCTAAATATGCTACAGGTTGCCATTGGATTCCAATGCAATCCACTCTATAAACTCTCAATTTACATAATTTCTGAATATGTAATGGCTATTAAAAATTTATTTAATTATTTTTTAGTGTAATCTATTTTTATGTTCTTGCTATCATGACCATTATTAAACCTACTTTAGTATAAAAGAAGCCTAGTTAGGTTAACTTAGTAACAAAATGCATGTATGATCATTATTTTAACATAAAGAATTTGAAAATCTCATTATCGCAGTGGCTAAAATCACAATCTCTCTTAATGTAATGTGGGCTCACATTCTTTTGTAATACTTTGCTCTCACTTCTTGTAAAGGATTCAGCGATTGTTGATGTGATAGGACAGTCGCAGCTTTTCACCTGATTTATTGCATAATAAATAAATACTTAGTCGACCTTTATCCCATTACCTTTTTTAATTCCGCGCCATGACTCAAAACCTCCTCAGGGGCTTGCAATTAGTGGAGGTCTTGAAGTGATTGCGTTAGTGACATTGATGTAGAAATCGCTGATGTTCATTATTGATGAATTGTATATTTTTTTATTAAATACCACAACTTGTCAGATTCATCCTCATTTATTTGACCTTAATTGATATCATACATAGCATACATACTAATACCTACATATTATGCTAAATGTTAAAATAGAATAATATTACTTTATGTTCTATATTAAAAATAATCCGAAGGATTCTAGTAGCTCCACTAGTTAGAACCATTAAAGAAAATCAGAGTCACTTTTTCTTTCCCAAAAAAATGTTTGTGTGTGTGTGTGTGTCGGATTTTTGCTTTTCCTAATGCTGAGATATCAAAAGCTGAGATATCCGCCATTTTATTTTAAAATAGCGGTGTATCGACGACTAAAAAAAATCATAATACTGGTCCTAGAAAATAAGTAAATGTGACTTAGAATTCTGAGAATACTGCCTAGAACTCTGGCTGACTTCTCTATGCCTCTGATGTAGAACTGTCATTGGCAGGAATGAATGAATGCTTTGAGGGCGTTTTCACTACCTATTTGGAGTTGAATTTTTACAACAACAAAAAAAAAGCAATTCACGAAAAAAGTGGAAATCTCTTGCAGTATGGTGGATGAGGAAGAGTCCCCATTCACAATTCTTGCAACTTTACGACATTTCTGTAAAGTGATGTGGTCAAACGTTGTCGAGCAAAAGCATTAGCGTAGAGCGATTGGCCAGGCTCGGTTATTTATTCGCGTGCTACTCCATTATTTTTTACAGTTCTTGACTTTACGCATTTGCTTTAGCTGTAATAGATAATACCGGCATATGACCATCAGATCGTCACCAAGAATTTATTTTGACTGACCTTGCGTTTGGGACAATGTTTAGCTACATCCTGTGTATTGAACCATTGCGATGAATGATTACGGTTATATACGAGCTCCATTTTTCATCTCAAGTGACAATCTGTTTCGGAATCCCTTTATTTCGGTGTTAGTTCAGTAAAGGCAATGCAAACATCGAAGTATTTTGCAGCTAGCATTCATTTAGATCATACGGTATCCACTTTTCGAGCGTTTAACTAGGCTGATTTTATTCAAACGATTCAACATTGATTGTATCACCTAAGGCGACGATGTAAGTAAAAAAATCTCATAGAAATATCATAAGAACATCCCATGCAAATAAGCCGAATAAAGACCTCTCGGCTTATTTGTATGTGAAAATTAATAGAAACGTGCTGTAGAAAATATTATTTAAAAAATATTTTCTTTGAAAAAAATATCGATAGTACAGTTTAAATTTAATGTAATTGAATCATAATGGTTCGGTGTAGTCTGGGCTATGATGGCAATTATATGTCTTTTGGTCGGCCCATCTCGCGGAGCAGCCTCTATCCAGGAGCCTCCCCGAAGAAGGACCAACCCGATGAACCCGCTGTGTGGTGGATCTGGAGACGGAATCTCGGGCTGATCTGGACAGCTGGCGCACGGGGCGTACAAACCGGCCGTGCTGTCACTGACTAATACCTGGAGGGAGGAGTTTTGAAGTGTATGCTTCTTAAGAAAGCGGATGTAAGTAGGTACGTCAAGCTGCCTATCCTTAGAAACGATACGTGGGGCACCCGATCTCGGGTGAAAGTTGCCGAGTAAAGGATGCCCCGTATCCGTGATATTTCAGTAAGGAATGCCACTCGCTTGAGGTAGAAGACAGCGAAAGTGACCTCGAACCTGTAACCAGACGGGTGGTCGGAGGAATCCTACTACATCTGGAAGTCAGAGAGTGAGGCTGCTTGCAAGGTGGTACTTTCATGTACCTCGCCGTAAGGTGTTAGACTGTGACAGCAGGGGTGGCGCTTGGTGCGTAGATTGTCTACGTCCTAAGACTCTGTTTTGGCTCGGGGTGATATAGCGATAAAGTTCGCTGAAACACCCCGGGGTAGACGGGTTCGCCCGTAGCAGTTGACAAACACTAAATTTGTTTAAGTTTTATGTAAAAATACAAAGAAATGCTATAGTATGTAATATTTAACAGTGAATATATATGAAACTTGGACTTTTATATTAAAAAAAATAACAAAAAAACCTTTTTTTTTTTTAAAACTCCACGATAGTCATATACTTTCTGACTATTGTTATAATGCCTTACTATTTTTTTGGTCTCCTTGGCCATGCTGTTTATATGGGTCCAAGAAATACTCTAAAATAATAAAAAACCTGTATAGCTCCCAGATTAATTTTTTTCTCAAATTTTCAATCCTTTTTGAGAAATCTGAAATAGTTGTGATATTTTTTTCAGTTGGCTGACATCATGAGTTAGTACACACGACACAGTTCAAAAATTGCCAAAAAATGTAACGGTCGAAATTTACATACATCATCAGCTTAACTTTGAAAGCTGCTGCTAGCTCGGATCGGATTTACTTCTATTATCGCCATTGATTGACCATCATCAACCCTACTCTCTAGTTATCTACGGAATTCGTTCTCGGATTCAAAGTGGCCAGTGTGGAAAAAATCTGCGTTTACATTGCTAAGGAAAAATAGATATATACATCCAAGAAAAATAATACCGCTAATGGATATACGGGGTGGAATAGACCAAAGGGCTTTTTTCACAGTGGAGCTTCTAAACATGTTAGAGAACATAAATATAGTTTTTTTTTTAATCTTTAAATTTCACTAAAATTAACAAGAAAATAAGCATTTGGGAATGTCAACCATCTAACACCTTCCCGAGTTATTGTTGCGCGGTGCCTAATGCGACTACACAACAGTTTTTTGTGCAAATGTGATGGCCAACCCCCGAGCACCAGATGGCTCTACCGGCTATTGGTCTGTCGGATATTGTTGGTGTTTCCGTGTGATGCACCAGCTAATCTTAGTCTAAAAGTAAATACGTAGTGTCATTTTACAAAAAAAAAATATAGGAACTTTTGCAATGTAAATATTTCCAAAATGACTCAATGAAATTTTTTCAAACTTTCAGGAATTGTTAACATTGATTGACTTAATATAAGGTTATAAAAAATGCCCACTTTCCATGACACCTGATATACAATGCCACTAAAAGAACAATAAGTCTAATGCAGGCGAGGCTTATATGTTATAAGTGGCTTTGTACGTCTAATAATATACTGTATATTTTTGGCGCCTACTTCTTTATCGTTTTAGGTTTTATTAATAACAGACTATTTAGGTTTTATTAATAATAGTCGATGGTGTCTTTAATATATTTGTTATGAAGAACCAAATAAAACGATCATTAAAGTGATTTTAATTATTTTATTTTATTTATCAGTTGAACGAAGAATTGGTATGCATTTAATGCCGATTCAACCCTCAAACAGATAATATTAATAAAATTTACTTTAAATATGTTACTTAAAATTCAGTGTATTTTATTTGTTGGCATGTAAAAAAACTAAACGAGCATATAAAAACGTAGTGACGAAATTACCTTGAAGAAAACAAACATTTTACATAATTCAATTAAATATATAAATTTAGTTACGACTAAATTATTAGAGTTTAATATATTACCACTGTTAAAATAATCCGCTTCGATGAATAGATAAAATTTAGTTGGAAATAAGTTATTAGAAAGGTAGAGGCGTGTAATGAATGTGTGTAAAAAATAGTCAAATGGGTTTAAAAGAATGTTAAGATCGTTGATCGAAGTTTTATTTTTAGGACAAAAGAAAATATACCCTAAATTACCACCAAATGAGGAAAATAATTAGATAATAGATTAAATATTGAAATATTATTATATAAAATTGTCAGACTAAAGATATCTTGTAAATATTATGAAGAATATATTTTTAAAAAGATATGTCATAATTGGCTGTGCCATTTCATCACAAAATAATAGACGTACCTACACATTTATTGGCGTTTTAGGTACGTTTTCTATACTGCGTCAGATGCGGTATACTACTATGGTGGAGGTTAGTAGATGTGTTTCCTCTCATGCGTTTACGGTTGCCGGAGCAGTTGAGATTGTCAACTGCTACGTGCGAACCTGGCCACCCCGGAGCGTTTCAACAATCTTTTCGTTATATCACCCCGGGATGAAACACAGAGACTTAAGGACGAAGACGAATCTACGTAGCAAGCTTCGCCACAGTCCGCTAGAAGCCAAGGCCGAGGCACTGGACAAGTAAAGCTAAACCCAGCGAGCTGGCCTCACTCCCTAGCTACCAAATTTAGATGGATTCTTCCATCCACCTCTTTGGTGCCAGGCTCGAAGTCGCTTGCGCAACATCTACCTACGGTAATACGCGATATTCCGTCACTCGGAGCCGAAGAGTCTTTTTCTCGAAACGTCACCCGATATCGAATGGCCATCGGGTCATTTTTAAGTATAGGTGACGAAAGGTTGACACCTAACTCGGCATAGGGAATATACGTTCCAAGATACCTCCGGGTCTCAGTCGATTGCCACGCGGCTGGTATACCCACCCCGCCAGCCGTCCAGCTCCGCCTAAGATTCCATCCCCAGATCCACCGCACATCGGCTTCACCAGGTAGGCCCCTCTTCAAAGAGGCTCCCGGATAAGCGCTGCCCGGCCAGTTAACAAAAACCATATAGCCCAACTAACGGAACCATTTTGAGCCACGGTTTTCGGAGACGTGGGGTGACAGCGCACTCTGAATATGCTACATATATCATAGTTAAAGTAGTCTTTTTTACCGCTATGGGAAACGAAAAGTTAGTAGAATTGGTGATGACATTTCCTTATTTAATTAGTTCATGTAAAATGATTATCTATCACATAAATAACCATATGTAAGACTGTGAAAAACCATGTGTAAGACTGTGTATTCCATAAATTAAATACTCACAGAAAAGCCTTAACTATATGGATGCCGTCCCAGCTCTAGCAACAGCTACGAAATTTTCAGGCGGTGATGGTTTAAATGGGTTTAACTAATAGTACGTTTATTTTGAACCTCTAGTTATTTATCTTCATGTAAAACTCGAGTATCGACTGGGCGACGCCGACCTCACGCAATTGGTGCACATTCAGAAGAACACTGTTTCAGAAACAATCAGACGCATACGTCTGACGCAGAATAAGAAACGTACCTTCAGGTATTATGTTACGGAGAATGTTGCCTTTTAAAAATAGTGACTTTGGTGAATTACAAGTCGAAACACAAAAGACAATAATACTTCCCCGTTCTCGTTAGCAAGACCAAGATTGTAATTTTACCTATGTATTATTATTACTATCAATTACAGCTCGTTCGGGGATCGATGGAGAGTGCTAATCGGAGTCGGGAAACAGCCCGGGAATAAATAAAATAGATAATAATAGTTTACCCGTAAATGATAGTCCGTTAATTCGCACTAAAACCGTGATTCATGAAAATAAAAGTTAATGCTGGAAATAAGGCAGGGCGTCGGGAGATTGCGCTTAAGTGGGCGGGTGTAATAAAAGCATTATCTGCTTTACGAGGTTGTCCGAAGATAGCATTAACTGGCCGGCACACGCGTGCGACACGTCCAAAATTATATCTCTTATCGAATATTCATAAACATAAGCGCAAATGTTGCTTCCACCCTATAAATTAAGACAAACTCGGTGGAATTTTTTACTACCCACCGCGTGTTATTAAAACCCGAATGAAATAGTGTCATTAGTTTTGCATATGAATTGCCTTGCGGTGTTAACGCTTCGCACATTTTAATAACTTTTACGGCCATTTTTACTGCATCATGATACATTACCGGAGAAATATTTATTTTTGCATGTGGGCTATTTATAGTGTTAAGGAATTACTAATTAACGTAAGAGAGAAAGGTTAAGACAAGGATTTGGGGGAGGGGGGAGTACTGCAGGGGTCGGTACACGGCCCGACTCTCTGGAACATTATATATGATGACGTAATGAGAATAGATGTCCCTGGAGGAGTAAATCTGATTTGCTATACGGACGATCTAGCGGTATCAGTAACAGCAAAAACGCCAAACGAAATGATCCTAAAATCCAACAAGACCTTACACGTTATCGGATTATGGATGCAAACCCATACACTGAATATAGCAGCGGAAAAAAACAGAAGCTGTTATTTTCAATCAAAAGACTGAGAATATTACTTTTAACTGTGGAGGTATAAGTGTGATCTCATCATCCGCTGTTGCGTACCTAAGAGTTAAAATAGACAGAGGCACATACGGAAGGCATATAAACTACGTCTGCGAAGCCCTCCTGCGAAGCAATCCTGCCAAATATAAAAGATCGAAAAACTCACAAAAGATGAGTACTGGCACTGGCGACTCAGTCCATCATTCAGTACGCTGCGCCGGTCTGGGCTGATGCAATGAGCACAGAGGTCTGGCGAAATAAGATGATAAGTACCCAACGATTTATGGCACTGAAAGTTTGTAGCGCTTCTAGAACAACTATAAAAACAGCTGCCGCTCTTGTGCTCGCAGGTTTAGTGCCGAGGTGCCGGTAAATCTACTGGCGTTTGAAAGGAAGGCGACATGGGGGGTAGAAAATGAATCCCGAAGCACTTAAGGAGGTAAAAGAAAGGACTTTGATAAACATGCAGAGGGAGTGGGACGAGTCAAGCAAAGGCCGCTGGAAACAACGACTAATCTACAATATTAAGACCTGGATAGAAAGAAAGCATGGAACACTATCATACCGAATGGTTCAATGCCTTACTGGCCACGAAGTTTTTATGAACTACACCGCAGGCATCAAAAAAAGGGAAAGTGCGCTGTATTTACTGCACCTGCACAAATGATAACGCTGAGCATGCTTTATTTGGGTGCTCAAGATTTGAGACACAAAGAAAAGAGGTGCAGAAAAAGCGGAAAAAACATGCGAGTGGATTATGTCGCTGCAATAATGTTGCAGTCAAAGGATGGATGGAAGATGGTCCAAGAATTCATGGAAAAAGTGATAAAAATAAAGGAACATGACGAGAAATTAGACACGTGAAAAAAGAAATAAAGGACGACAGACGCAGATAGTAGGCCGAAAGGGTTTTAGTCGGTAAGAGTCCGGTACTACCAAATCACCGGACGCCCACTGCTATATATTAAAAAAAAAAAATTAACGTGAGGATTTCTGTGTCTCAATGGATTTCTAACATTTTTGATTAAAAAATTTGCTTAAACTGAAAATACATATACTAAGACTTGGCTAACTGACGAAGAGTGGCTTCATGAGCAGTAGTAGCGCTTATACGCTCCTTTGCGCCCCTTTTTTAGCACATTCTAGGACTTGTACGCGACCTTGGATTATTATTAATTACCCACAAACCTTGTATGTAGTTGATGTCAACTCTAACGATTATAATATTTCTGTTTCTAATATAGATATAATTGGGCTTTATTTTGGTAGGAATAACACTAGACTCTCTCTGTACTTACGGCCAATTATCTGTAATTTGGAATTAAAATTGGATCAAGGAATATTTTGGAAAACTATAGGCTTATAAAAATTTTACCCACATACTGAGTAAATAATTTTGGAAAATTATATGACCAGTTATTTATATTCCTCCGAAATAACATATCAAATAAAACATTGGTTTTCGCGCAAGCGGTCAACAATAACCAATAACCAACCTGGGACAATTTGCTGGCTAGATATGTTTCTAAACATATCGATTCCCATGAACAGATTTAGGTCAACTAACTATGCTGAAATTTCCAAAGCATTCGATTGTGTTGATCCGTCTATTCTTCTTTTCAAATATGCTGGACTGTTGCTTCGATGGCTTTCATCTTACAAATTAGTCAGTTAATTGATGGCAGTTATTTCAGGTCCGATCATGTGAACATCCTATACGAGGTCCGGCAAGGATCTCATTTCAAAACGATAAAACGCTTTATATTTACAAAAAAAATAATAATAAAGTGACCAGAAAATACGTATATTGACAAAGGAACAGTGGCAGATGGCAGGCTACATCATTCAGCAAAATTCCGGGATTCTGAAAATATAAACACAGTTAACAGATCAAATTTCGGGTCACTCAAATTGAATCCATTAGACGCGAAGAATACATAAGAAGGTTTAGAATCGATGTCAATGGTGCATGATAGGATCCGTTATCGACATTTTCATATATATGGTGCTATCATGAAACTGCTCAAGAAGGAAGTCTACTAAATAATAAAAATGGGCGTTTCATTATGTTATCCATATGTGATTTAAATAAAAATATCTGAAAATAAAATGAAACAATCTTTATATCATGGGAAAAAAGCACGCAAAGGGTAATGGAGTGAACACTAAGGGTAGCATCCATAATGATATAATTTGAAATGGTACGAAAATCCTAGTCTTAGATCTCATTAATTCAACCGTTTTAGAGATATCGGTTTACTCACAAATTTAAATTAACTTTCCCATTTGAAAACAGCCTTCGTGTCCTTCTGAATCTTTTAATTTATTTCTTGTATACAAAATACACTGATGTTAAATATTACAATTTACTTCCATATATATTTTAATTATTATTCCTAATATAATTACTTAGTTACTGAAAAAGTACACGTCTATGGATCACGGGACCGTGGCCGTAGTCTTATGTCAAGGCAGTATCAAGTATCTTTAGTAATCAAAGAGTATCAATATGCAGGCGTTGTATATTATTAGTAATTGATTATAATAACAGTATCAATATCAATTAATGATAATAAAATAGGTAGTGATAATAAAACTATTGTACTTTATAATATAACTAGTGGCCCGCCCCGGCTTCGCTCGGGTATTTATCAA
>JAOPUG010000007.1:22885441-22900071 GCA_027564375.1 Micropterix facetella | reverse complement strand
TATTGGATGTTGATGGTGTCGGACTTATGGAATGATCAGTTACAGACTGATTGGATACGGGAAGTACTGTAAGATCCGCATGAGTCACTAAAGGCTCAATGGAGAGTTCGTTTACAGACAGACTAGGTAATATAGTCGGACTACCTTCGGCCGTAGGAATTTCGAGATTTTCGAATAAGAAATCTGCATCGAAAGTGATCGTATCAGCATACATATTTTGGTCATTTCCATCGTCGTTGATTTTTTCACATTGCAAAATGATAAGGTTGGGGTGTACGCTGTCAGAAATTTTATTCGGTGAACACCTATCTTCAGTGATGGGTGTAGATACAGACTTGGGTTCAGTGGACTCTTTGTTATGGCGAGATGACTTTGGAGTAACTACTTCTGAAGTAACTTCAGTTATAAGAGCTCTCTGCTTATCTAAAAGTTTGCGTTTTCTAGGAGTGCAAAATATCAGTTTTGGAGAAGCCACAAAATCCACATTATCAAATAATAATATATTCGAGTCAAAGGAAAAAGGTGAATTCATCAAATTCGACTGAATATCCACAAAAGAAGACAGGCTTTGCAGTTCGGGGCTAGATGGTCGGGTAGTATCTTCAGTCGGCAGGCTTTGCAGTTCGGGGCTAGATGGTCGGGTAGTAACTTCAGTCGGAAGGCTTTGCAGTTCGGGGCTAGATGGTCGGGTAGTAACTTCAGTCGGCAGGCTTTGCAGTTCGGGGCTAGATGGTCGGGTAGTAACTTCAGTCGGAAGGCTTTGCAGTTTGAGGCCAGATGGTCGATTCTTCATTATTTTTGTGATTTCAGGATCGACGTTGACTGAATTTTCATTATCTGAAATTAAGACATTAATTTGTTAAAACAAAAATAATATAATATACTAGCTATTTCGATGAGTATTTATCCGGGATAAAACTAGCCTATGTGCTAATCCAGGGGCTTAATTGTCTATCTTTTCAATCTATCGCGATCCCTTTCAATTTGATGTTTGAAAGGTGCTGACGAAATTCACACTGCATTTATTTTGACACGAACTGTCATTGAAAGTGATAGGGATAGGTTAAATGCAGTCTGCAGTTCGTCAGCACCGTTTCAATTTGACGTTTGAAAGGGATGGTGATAGATTCAAAATTTTAAATAAAAAAATAAAAACCGACTTCAGCACTAAAAAGACAAAAATAAACCTTTTAATTCGCATTATGTAGGGATTGTAGTAGAATATTTTGGAGTCGGTGACCAACGATTTACAGTTTACTGGTCATACAGCTTGGCAGTTGTCACCGACTCCAAAATATTCTACTACAATCCCTACATAATGCGAATTCAAAGGTTTATTTCTGTCTTTTTAACCGACTTCCAAAAAAGGAGGAGGTTCTCTATTCGTCGCGTATGTTTTTTTTATTTTTTTTATTAGTGCTGAACTCGGTTTTTATTTATAAATTTTAAAAAAAAATCACCATTTTTAGTGGAGGTTGAAGAAACAACATACGCGTCGAATTGAGAACCTCATTACTAAAGTATTCCTTCAGTTAGACTTAGTTTGCTGCTATCCCTTGAGGAGTTCCCTTCTCCATCTCCGAAGATCTTCATTAGATCTCCACCAAATTACTAATCGTAAAGCAGACCTATTCGAACAAAAAAAGAATTATGGAAGTCGGTTTAGATTTGACAAAGTTATGAAGGAACATAGCCAAAATATAAAAATAAAAAAAAACATACGCGACGAATAGAGACCCTCCTCCTTTTTTGGAAGTCGGTTAAAAAGATAGACAATTAGGCCCCAAACTATAATCTATCTCTGTGTCAAATTTCAGTCCCATCACCCCTCTAGTGTGAGTAAAGGTGCCACTGGACGCTGTATAAATCATCTCATTACGTAGATGCAAAGGCCTATAATAAAACTAGGTAGGTATCACAAAAATGAGGGTAGGAACAACCAAATAATATAGCCTGAAATGAAGGGATGGCAAGGGATATTTTTGCCAAAGAACTTTCAGCCGTATTGAGGAAATATACGATGCTGCGCGATCAGCTGATAAAATTGTGATGCGGCGAGAAAATGGTATCATTCAATGGCAATGAACTTTCTCATTGGAATTTGTGCCAACCTGTTCCGGTGAGTGTAAGCCTTAAAAGCACTAAGTACCTACACAGCTGAGCACCTACTTGTGCCTGCCCAATATCTATAACACTAGATTACAATTAGGTATTAGACCTAGGGAATAAAATATTAGTACTTACCGTCTAACATGGCTAACATCCTTTTTGCTCTACTTTTATTCGCCATAATTGGAGGTCTTTTACTTGTTAAGTAACACAATTTCACTGAAGTCCCTTTAAATACTTTTTGCACTCATTTGTTTTTGTTTTTCGCAACGAAAGTAGTTAAACTCACAAGGTTACCCGTTGCACTGACTGACCGACTGGCCGTATCTATCGATACCGAACCAATGGGAGAAAGAGAAAGCAATAAACGCGTGTACGCGGAATGAACGAGATAGAGTTTGTGGTGATGAGTGATTACGCCTATTCGGCATGCAAGATTTTACGGAAAGAAAGACGTAATAGTTCATACTCTATTTTTGATGGAAGAAAATTGGAGTGTTGAAGGAGTAAGAGTACAGGTATTAGCTTACAGGTATTCGAATATATAATACGCTTGATTAGCTGCGTGTCCGAATCAGTTATAGGTTAGAGAAGATGTTGGCTTGTCGAATGGCCCTGGGCGTCTGCTGCTCTGCCGTTCATGTTATTGTCGCTCCAGCGGATTTTGCTTCGCGTGGCGTCCATGTGTGACGTTCGCCAATATCTCATCTCACTCGCTCCGACGGTGCGATCAATCAGTTACCTGTGCTTGTGATAATTCCCTTTGAAGACATTAAAAGCAGATTTTTTGATAAGCAGGCTCTCTTGGACGCACTTTATGGTCTCGATATCTGAAACAAAATTGTACATAATATCAATGGTAATACCAATCACAACAATAGTTTTGTTTGTTTATTTTGTGATGGCACGGTTAGATGAGTTGAGGTTAGATGAGTGGCGCACCTCTTCCTGGATCGACAATGAGACTACCTACGCTTATGGTTTTGTACCTCTTCGTTGTCTGGATGGATATTGCCATATATAAAGCGTGCATTAATAGATGGAAAAAGCTAATTTATATAATGAGATACTTAAAATTCTTATTATTAAACCTAATTGACTTAATGTAGATAATGCAATAATTTTTTTCTATATAACTAAAGACCCTCAAGAATGTTCCCTTTCTAGGAAGACCAATTGGGGTCTTCGAAATTTCCTGCCTTATCGTCTCTACTTTCACAGCGGCTGTGTAATATGTTTACGTATGCAATTTACTAATGGTATAGGTTTGTTTTAATGTAGTGTATTATTGTTTTTTTGTTTATAATGTAAAAAAATGGTCTTCAATTTCTATGACTAATCTATAAGAAAATATCTTAAAATAATATAAACGTTTTTTTTAGAGGAATTTGGAGCTACCCGAAAGCTTTTGCCTTTCCCTACCCGACTTTTGACCGTCCCATCCCTGACTTATCCACAATGGCTTAGAACCATTCCAACAAACAAGTTTCTCTCATCACCAAGTTTCCAAATATATATATATTCCTACGCTATGCTTGCTCTACCTATTCATCCGGTCAGATCATCCTCCAGGCCAAGTAAACCAGGATACACCTACAGCAGCACCCAAATGGATTAAAACCTATTCCGATAAGTTTCTCGCGTCACTCATATTCCAAAAATACCCATATACTCTTTGTGGTCGTTCGTTTCTGAAGTAAAATACTTATTATTTACACCTACTAGCGAATATTATAAGTTCTGTAAGTATGGAGAAAAATATACTATTGTTATACAAAACGTTTCTTTCGGATCTCCCTTTTCACTAATCACAACCGGCTCTAGATATAATATTATAAATGAATTATTTAGGTAAACTTCAGATACAAACAAATCCAACCCGGAGATGTAAGCAATGCTATTGGAACAGATGCTGGCGCTTTCTAATAATAACAAGATCGTGAATTATTAAATAATAATTTATGAACTAAAAGGCATGTTAATCAGGTGGAGTTAAAGACTATAAAAGCTGCATTTCGTATTTGAAATAGTATCACCTGCTCATATAAAGTTTACCCAAAGCGTAGAAACCCCGGTACCGTGGACAAATGAGGTTAAATCGTTCAGGGGACACATCGACCGTCACTTAAGTTCGATCAGCACGCAAAAGTGCTGCTTTTGGGTGCGATTCCGGCGGACACGACTGTTGGTGCTGAAGATGATACGAAACTTATGTACGCGGAATCCAACGAGTGCCGGCCATCGGACTGAGGAAAGTAACGGTAGCTCCATGATAATCTAGAACGTGACTTTAGCGAAACATAGTCTGAGGAGGAATACGTGAAGTGCTTCACTCGCATCATTTACCGATGGGCCAACATCTCCACGCACGAGCATATCCGTAAGCTCGACGCGTTTCAAAGAACTTTATCGTTATATCGCCCCGAGAGGAGCGCAAGGACTTGCGGATAAACAATCCACAAATCCAGCTCCATCACGGCCCGTCCGTGGCCAACCCTTACGGTGAGGCACTGACGAAATACACTAGTAACCGCCCTCACCCCCTGACTACCAAATTTAGACAGATTTCTCCATCCACCCGTTTGGTCCCGGGTTCGATGTCGCTTGCGCGGCCTCTACCTGACGTACCTATTATACGCGCATTTCATCACTCGGAAATATTGTGGATCCGAGGCGTCCTTTACTCGGAATTCTACTCGAGATCGGGTAGGCAACGGATCGTTTCTATGGATAGCTGACGCCAGGTCAACAACTATCGTCTTATGGAAAATACATTCTCAGACCCCTCCGGGTCTCTGCCCATTAAGCAACATGGCCTGTAAACCGACCGGTGCATCAGCCTCCCAGTTCCACCTGAGGTTCCGTCCCCAGATCCGCCACACATTGGTTTCACCGGGTTGGTCCGTCTTTGTGGAGGTTCCCGGATAGGAGTTACTCGGTGAGTTGGGCCGACCGAGTTAACAAAAGTGGTCATCAGGCCCAAGCTGCAACGGAACTATTTGGAACTCAGCTGCACACTAGGCTGACGGAATTGAGGAAGCCGTACCCGCGCTGAACAAAGCAACATTGTCGCCGAAGAAGACGCTGTGCACACAATCCTAGCAACAATCTCCAAGATATTTACCTAATCACCCATATTACTTCAGTTGCAACGAAGGACTCCTACCTCAGGGTGCTCATAGCTGCGCCCACAGCAAGCCGGACCGATGAGCCCGGCTCACGAAAAGTGCCCAGCTGCAAGTACCTTTATTGGAGAAAAAAGCAGTTATCCGCCTTTACACTTGTAACTTACGACTGCTATCTCTATTTCATCAACAACAATGCATGTCTCTAACAGGCTTGTGAATAAAATATTTAATGTTGCTATAATAAAGGCAATGTTGCTCCAGGGGATATTTTAACCATTCATAAAGTTCGAAAACTGTATTCAAAAATTTTCATCGTAACACTTTCACTTGTTACCTTTCATAGGAAAGTAATGAAAATCTAGGCGACAAAACTGAATTTTCCCCTCGAACATCTCTTATATTTAGGCACAAAAATAATTGCTAACGGAAGCGTCTCGTTTAAATTTGAAATGTCTGTTTCATCGACGCTTTGGCGTAAATTTCTGTATGAGCGTCAATTTCCACAGTCCCCCAAAGAGTGGGCGAAGTTTATTAATTTGAAATGCAAATTTGGAGGCAAGTTTTGCATCGGGGAGTTCTGTAGCGAGCAACTGGGCTATTTATGTAACTGTTTGATTGGTTCACAACATTGGTAACTTCCATCCGAACAATATTCAACCTATGGAATCGATTAGTAGTATAGGCATTTCTGTATCTGAATTCTAAACTACTTGTACCGGAATCACTTAGAAGTCACTACTTTACATGACTAACTGTACAATATTAAACTGTAAAATACCTTTTCAGGGCTCCATCTTCCAATGCGCTAAAATAATAAAATGTTTTTTTTTTAATATAGCAAATGACCAGGCATTGAAATTCAAAGAGTGAAACTAGTAGTAATGTGGAATGTATAAGTAATTTTCAAAACACTAGCGCTGCTCGGATAGGTTTGTATATGGCAGCTCTTATGAAATCACCCATACGATAAATAAAACTAATTGCCAATTTATTTTTTTCAAATCGGATATTTCGTTTAAGTCACGGCTCCTCTCAATTAGCTTTGAATGTTGTAACCCAATAACGCACCGTCCGATTTAAAAAAAAACATTCGATAATATATTTTTCATATTAATTTTGATGACCAATAAAATGTTGCCGACTTAACTGGTGAAAATGTCATTTCCCAGTTGTCCGATTGTGTGGCAGCTCCTAGATACATTTTCGGTACGGAAACCTTAATGTTATCGACTTTTCTCGTCGATAAATAAAACAGATTAAAGAAAGATTTTTTTGAAATCGAACAACGCGTTCTTGATTTACGGTTCCTTAAGTTTATCATTGTAAATAATGAACGCATAGTTCGATTTCAAAAACTTTCTTTGCTATCAGTTTTTTTAATTCGGTGAACTAATAATAAGTTGGTGACCGTACGACTAAAAATATTATTTTTCAGTCGTCCGTTTGTATGTCAGCTCCTTGACTTGGTTTAAGGACAGCCTCCGAAATCTAATTAGCTCTTCCCATTAATGAAAAAACTAATTTTCGAAAAAGGACGACGCGTTCTTGATGTATCGATGAGCCAGACAGACATACAGGCGGACAGGAGGATTTTTTTCGTTTTACTGGTTGGAAATATTCTAAAGCGTGGTGAAATTTGATTTAGATCATAATCTATTATCGATTTTTTTTAAAGAACTGCAAGACGCGTCGCGCTAGTATTGTGTGCGGATCGGGCATAAAAATGTTACGTCAAGATAGTAGCAACAGCTGCTAAGTCTATTAGTTGAATTAGACGAGTTGACTCGTACATTATTAACTCGAGTTACATAGAGTTCATAGGCATTCCCAACAAAAACGATTATATATACAAAGATAATACTGAAAGTTTCCGGAACTGGCCACGTACATAAATATTTCTTTAAAAATAATTTAAATATTTGAAAATGGAGCTCTTTGGCTATGTAATAAAGTTTGTTGTATCTAACTGTGATTGTTTTTTATTGTGGCGTCATTTTAAAAATTGCGTGTCTGCGTTACGATTAATTTAATTCTAGAACATTTTCGCTGTATGATTTTCTACCATATTAAGCATATATTGACAGCTCAGAAGAGTCTCGATCGGCTTCAAACTGCTTTTAGCGATGACCAAGCAAGACGACAATTTATAGGACCAGGTGGTTTGCAGATTCAAATGCAGTTGCGTTAATATCAGTGACGAATTTTGTGATGGTCGCCCGTCCACCGTTGTCAACAACAAAAGCATCGATGCTATGCCCCGTATAATCGAACCAGATGAGAATATGACCTACCATGGGATTCGCGCATCCGTAGATATATGCATATGCAGTTACAATCAATCCTACATAAACATTTGGCTATGAGAAAGCTGTTCTAGCGTTGGATCCCACATAATTTGACTGAGGCTAAAACACGGGTACGATGCCATGCTTACTGGTGCTTACTACTTACTCTATGGGAAGCCATGCTTACGAAGGGTCGTCAAATTTGGTGTAGAATATAGTAACTCCAAAATAAACCAGCAATCGACCATTTGGGTATTACAAGTGGACCTGAAACCAACCAAAGTGGCGCAAGTGCAAAGTGCCGCGAATCCGATGATCGCTTCTTTTTCAGGAAGACTGGATACGTGGCCGCTGCTGCTGTGAAGAAGCATCGCATCCTGAATACTGATTGGTACACGACCATTTGAAAGTTATTGACGAACTCCGTAAAAGCAACCGTAAATGCTACATCATCTGCCACCATGACAATGCCAGATCTCAGACAGCCACACAGATAAATGACTTTTTGAAGGCGTAAAACGTAAAACTAATGAGCCATCCTCCATATAGTCCCGACTTAACACCTTGTGACATTTTCTTCCTCCCAACAATTAAGAACCAAATACGCGACCAGCGATTTTTATCGCCAGAATATGGAAAACATGTTTTCTGGGTCACCACGGAAGAGGGGAATAAATGTTATAATAATTGGTTTATACGTATGAAAAGGTTTATTAATGTTCATAAAGAAGAAACAATAAATTGTTATTTGGCCATTCATTGCATTTTTTTATTATTCATTCTGAAAACTTTCAGTGTGGTCCTCTAATCTATAAATTCGAGTCTATATTTTTTTGATATTAAGTTCATTTCAACCTGTCTCACATTTGGGAAGAGTAAATATAATTCATTTCGTTTTCCTAGAATTAAGAACTAAATTGCGAACAGTGAACGAATCTAACATAAGAGACAGAGCTGCGTTTACGTCGTCTACGTTATAGTTTTGTTGGGCAATTTTTAAAATGATAGAGGTATCATCAGAAAATAGACTAATATCTACTTTCAATTTATTTTGTACTTCATGTGGCAGATCGTTTAATAATTAGGAAAAAAAAAATACTCCGGTTTTTACTAGCAATTCTGACCACTGTAGGTACTTTATGTATATCAACATTTTGTATCTTATTTCTAAGTACGATTCCGTTATTCCACAATATTTCAGTTTTATTTACTCATTAAAACACAATCAAACACATTTGAAAGATTACAGAAAATACCAATAACATCCTGTGATTTTTTTCAAGCACCAAATATATTCGTAATCAACATGACTACTACATATATTGTAGAGCAGCCTTTGGTTAATCCATATCGAGTATCTCTTTAAAATAACCATTTCATAAATACTATTAGGGACTGATAGTACTGAGACTGATTTAATATTTGTTGGATTTTATTTATCTTGACATAAGAAAAGTGGCACAGTTTTACACATGTTTCATGGGATCAGGGAAAATACTTTCATAAGCAATTTGTTAAAATTGTGGTAAACGTTTAATTTAGTGGAGGTATGATGAGAATAAAATTTCACTGAGAAAATTCTCTTTTGAAATAATATAAAAATATGGTATATAAGTACACGGTATTTTTAAACGGGAACAGGGTCACCATTATTAAATTGGTGAAGGAAATTACGACAATTATATGCAGAAAAAATATGAAATTTAGATCACTGCCGACCGGACTAAAATTGGATAATATAATAATGTCATAACAAGAATCATCTAGAAATTAGGTGGTCATCTTATTTTCGGGGAATACTTACTGCCCCCTATTTTAGGTGAATTCTGCTTATTTAAGTTATTTCTCAGTGCATGCTTCCCGATTCCACGAAAAACGATTTACTTCATGACGACAGTCAACTTTACGAAGTCACGTATACAGTCGTTATTTATTTATTCATACAAAAAAGAATGTATTTTTTTTTAACTGAAATATTACTGATGAGATATTATTGAAAACTTCCTGTCACTGTTATAGTTCACTTATCTATTTATTATTGCATGCAAAACAAATGAGATTATCAGCCCTTGAAGGCGCAATTTTCATTCCAGTTGTCGAATTTAATCTTGAACGCAATAAACATAAAATCTATCCTTTTTTGGCCCATCCGTAGTATTAGGTAGGACTGCCCATATAGCCTGATGCATGCTGTGCGTTTGTGCGTTTGTTTGGTCATATGTCCGAAGACTTCCCGTAGACCGATCTTCACCAAATTTGGCCTCTCTGGGTGACCCCAAGCACCACAAGTTGGTAGCAAATTCGATCCATTTCTCGCAGGTCCTGCTGCAGGTGCATCCTGGTTTACATCCTGGTTTACATCCTGGTTTATCTGATCAATATGAAGAGCAAGCATAGCGTACCTGCGTATTTTTGGAATCCTGGTGACGTGAGAAACGTTGGAATGGGTTTCAAGCCATTTGGGTGCTGCTCCAGGTGTATCCTGGTTTACCTGGCCTAGAGGAGGTTCTGACTAGTAGGTAGAGCAAGCATAGCGTATATGGGTATTTTTGGATTCGTGGTGATAAAAGAAACTTATTGGAATAAGTTTTAAGCGATTTTGGATAAATCGGGGATTACCAATCACGGGAAGGGCTATAGTTGCCGATGTACATATATCACTACTCTTCCTGTTTTAGTTGTCATAATAATGAGAATGTTTAGGAGCACTTTAAATTAGAATTGCTCCCCAGCTGCGTAGATTTCGCAATAACAGTCTGGGCGCGACGATGCAACCGGACAAAGCTGCTGCGAATATCAGTAACATTGGATAAAATGGCCTGCCGCCCGCTCGCCGCCTGTGCAGGAAATTACAACGTTTATTTACAACGTTGCGGTGAAATGTACATAAAAGGCTTAGTTTTCACTGCAGGCGTTCATTTTCTTGGCGCGGCGCGGCTGCGCTGCAATTAGAGGCGAAGCCTTGTGTCGATACTCACTGCATAACAGCGCTTACCTACTGTTAAATTACTTTGCTTATGTATATAATTTATCTGGTTCTAAAACCAAGTAAATTCATAGTAGCGGGTGTGACATTGTCACTCATAAAAGCATTGGCGAGATTGGGCCTGGGTAAAACTGGATATTCGTACAATATGTCGTATACGCAAATAAATACGATAACAAAAGGCAGAGGATTCGTGGGACACCCGATAGGAGCGAAGCTCTTAACTAATTCGATGTTTATCTTAAAGACATTTCTTAACGCCACTGCCATCTGCAATCTATCATGTGTACTAAGTACTGATTATATCGGTATCTACACTAGTTTTCCTACAGTCCGCTAGAGGGCGTCAATAATAAGCACAAATCAAATTTAATGCGTCGCATTGGACAAGCGGGGAAGGGTTGGGAAGCGGAGGTTGGGAAGCGGAGGGGAAAAGGGGAGGGGGTGGTGGTTGAGGAGGTGAGGAGGGGGGTTGAGGATGGGAATGGGGAGGGGGAGGGGGTTGTTGGGTTGGTTAAGTTGGAGGGGGCCGTCAGAAGTTTCCGTCCCCAGGTCCGCCGCACAGCGGGTTCACCGGGTTGGTCCCTCTTCGAGGAGGTTCCTGAATAGGAGTTGCTCCGCTGAATAGGAGTTGATGTCGGATGTCGACTAAAAGGTTGTATTGCCACAGGAAATCAACTCCGATGATGGCTTTGTTGACGTGGGCCACAATGAGCCATAGATACTCGCCACGGAGTCCTAGGTCTAGGTTAAGTGAGCGTATACTTAGGTATTGATTAAAGACACATTTGCTGCTCAAAGTTGGTAGTTAGTTTTGGATCGTCGCTGTTTGGGGGCAAAATGTAGAAAGACACAAAGATCACTACATGTATCGATGAGGAACTGATTTTTTGTTTTGCAATCGGACACAAATAGGCAATATGAAGAGCCAGGGCAACCATTGGTTGCTGCGGTAAAGGAGTTGTCATGTCTTGTACTCTGTCGGCAAGGTCGGCTAGAACTTCGAGAGAAGCACTGAGTTGAGCTGCTATCACAGTCTGAATGTTGTGAGGTAGACGGCTAGTTCAAATTGTTTTCAAAAACTCATTTGGCAAAGGTTGAGCCACCGCGGCGGCTCTGCAAGTCACGCAGGAACTGGGATGGTTTGCATTCCCCGAGCTCTTCGTGCAACACCAGCTATTTCACCTTTTTTCCTTAGAGGCCGTGAGCCGCATGACCAATTCGGTCTTCAGTTTTTTTATACTCTCGTAGTCTTCCTTGGCGGAGGCTAAAGTGCAGAGTGCAATAAGCAGAGCGACTATGAAAAAATACGTTCATGACAAATACAAGTGGTTCATGACAAAAATTAGAAGTCAGTGCGAAGAAATGGTAACTTATATCCTGACGTAGGCTATGATATTTGCTATATTGGAAACTTTAATTTGCTTTATGATGCTTCTTACTCGATATTTGATTTGATTGTTTTGTTTTGATAGCTGAAATATTTTTTTAATATTTATTTCATTCTGATATTAAACACATTTTCTTGACTATATTAATATGCTTATACTATTACAGATAAAATAAAAGAATGCTATTAAAAATAATCCATATTAGGTATATGCATAATAAGAAACCTTTTTAACCTATTTAATCTATTGGCCAATTTATTTGGAAATTTATATATTTACTTATATGTTGAATATTAGTTGATTAGTTAGTTATTCATTTCAATAATTTCCTTCTAGTTTTTAAGAATGAAACAGGGACCTGAATGAATGCAAAAAAAATAAAGAAAAGAAAATAAAAAAAGCCACTATATTTTAAATACTATCACTCTAGAACAGACAAAAAATTCTAGTGGGGTGATAAAATACACACGAATCTAGGCTAATCTGCTTCGGAAATAGAAATTGTTGTAGAATTTTTTTATCATTTATAATCTTTTTTCTTTGTTGACAAAATATGTTATTTTTAATGAATAATTTAATAAAATAAAAAAACACAAAAGTATAAAAATATCACTAGTAGGTAATGACGAGTTATTAAATAATTATATGGTTTCAAGTACATGTGCTTCCAAGTACAATCACATAAATAGTATATTAATAATGATGAATCACATAAACAGTATATTAACAGTATTAATATCTTGGACTCAATGTGCTAGATTAGAAATAATAATTAAACTAGTGTTCACATAAAGAGGGAGTTGCAGTCGCACCAGGGAGTTAAAACAGAGTTTGTGCCGCATTCGAGAGTTAAGACGTTGATATTAGTGTGTATTAGAGCGCTGCGTCTCGCTCGGTAGCTCTCGTCATTACCATTATCTCTATCCAATTACTCCCTTTCACGATTTCCGTCAGGGAGAAGAGCGCGTGCGAGGGAGACGGCGCTCCATGCGCGACCGGGACGCCGCTACGCGCTCATTTGCGACTCTGTCGTCTTTTGCAAGCGCATGCGTTATGACCCCTGGTCGATAATGACTTCGGAGTACATATGGGGTGCCGCAAGCCGGCGTCTTAACTCCCCGCCCGCCATCTCCGCGAATCTAACCCGTGCGCCCCGCGGACCCAAGGGCGGCGGTGGCGCGGCGCCCGCTCAGAGATAGTTTGGAGAAAAGTTAACACTACTCGAGGCGTTACACCGGGCGGACGCCCCGTCCCGGTCTAGCGGTATGGCGGCGTCTCTGTTCCCTTAAGTTTAGCACAGCATCTCATCTCGTTATAGGGTATAAGGGTTACATTTCGGATATTTAGCCGTTTACACAAGGATGGTCCGACGCCGGGCGTCTATAAAAGCGCGGAGAAGGGAGGACAATAACAGGATTGGGGTAGGGGGTGTGGAGGGGGTATGTTGTACACTACCTACGACCACACTACATATTCTCATTAATAATAAACACATATGTACGATATTACTAGGTGTTTCTCTTTATATTTTAGAGCCCCCTCCTCTCCCGTGAAATTTAGTTAGATTTAAATGGATGCCCCCGCTCCCCTTACGTGAAATTTTGTTTTTTTTTTAAATTAATTTAATTTTAACAATACCTTTGTGTTGTATATTGTTGTTTCATTTCTCTAACATAGAGCTTTTTATAGAAAGCTCTATCAAGTATATTTTTCTGTAAAAGAAAAACAGAGATAAAGTGATACAATGTTTAAAATGCACTTTGACCACTTTAACTATTTACTTAGGCCTTGCAATTATAGGAGCCTCCGCAATTGTAATAATTGTCAACCGGCG
Organism: Micropterix facetella; assembly: GCA_027564375.1. Classification (NCBI taxonomy): domain Eukaryota; kingdom Metazoa; phylum Arthropoda; class Insecta; order Lepidoptera; family Micropterigidae; genus Micropterix; species Micropterix facetella. The sequence goes on along the minus strand of JAOPUG010000007.1, from coordinate 22,886,338 downwards.
TGCGGCGGAGGGCTCCCCAAATGGAAGCAGAGAATAAGGCAGGGATTGCTTTAAATCAGGGAATTCCGGGTAAAAGAAAATATAAAATTTATATTAAAAGGTATATTTCTAAAAGCATTAATTCGTATATTAAAATATGTGACTTAATTTTATTTGTTAAAATTTGTTGTGCGGTGTTAATTTTTAAAATCCCCCCCCCCCCCTCAACCCCACTCTCGCCCCTAGTGCTCACGTAATTATTAGATAACATCTAACTACTACGTCAAAACCTGTTTTTTTTTAAAATATTTTTCAGAAAAAAATACAAATATGAGAAAAATATTTATTTATAAATGCCGGGGATAATTTCATTTTCGCTTTTTTAAACAAACACCTAGACATGTCCACTTTCTCTAAGGAGTCAAAGAGCTTGTTTGTTAATTCATAATATCCAAACGCGAATTCCCTTGAAGCTTCTTATTAAAATGAATTATTGAAAACACGAAGACTTGGGTAGAGTGCCATGCCAGCCAACTTAAGCTTCGTTTTAGGATTCCGTCGAGGGGAGGAGAGGAGGGTAGAAAGAGAAGGAGCAATAAAGGGGGATGCAAAAGGCAGAGAGGCCCATAGCCACCGCGTTCATATCAATGGTAAACAAAAGAGACCAATGCACCGTCTACCATGGCTACTTTGGTATGTGAAAATTTTAATCATTTTCAAAATAGTCTCATTGTCCTCAGGTATCGATATAAATAAATATATCTACATATTGCTTTCCATATTGCTTCATCGTTGCTTTTCTTCTTGAAACGTATATTTTGCAAGCAAAAGGAATACCAGCATCCCAGTGAGAAGCTAATAATTTCTTGTTTCACAGATTGTCTGAAAAAGTGGAGTTTTTTATTCAGTGTAAAAGAT
>JAOPUG010000007.1:22805976-22816295 GCA_027564375.1 Micropterix facetella | reverse complement strand
GAGAAAAAGAAAATACGCGTACATCTGCTTTTTCGCGTATCATACGCGAAAAAGCAGGCGTACGTGCCTAGAGAATACGCCGGAATGTGTATATTTTTCCCACTTTAAATTCGTGATACACATGGACGTCAATTTTGGGCGAATGCTGCAATGCGTAAAAGTTAAAAAAAAGGAAACCTTCACGGGTAACCATCCTCAGGATCTTTAGTCAAAAGTGGCGTTCCACATGGATCAATATTAGGCCGATTTCTATCCCTCCGATGATATATTAACGATCTGCTTGCACGGTACATATATCAGGCATAGTTTTATTTGCGAACGATATATCTCTAACAGTTAAAATTGTCCGTCAAAAAGAAAATTTACACGAAGCAACTATAACCCTGTCTCTCGTATTAATTGGTTCGCCGCAAACAATCCTGCACTAAATTCTTAAAAAAAAAACAAAATATATAACTTCTACACTCCCTTTAATGTTAAACAGGTTGGTACAAATTGACATTAAGAAAGTTAAACTGGAACATTTAGATAAGGCAATCGTTTGGGGACAACCGTAATCCAAAAACTATCATAGGGTCCGCATATATTAAAGTTACCAGGTAGACTTATCTCTGCAGCTTTCACTGTTAGGAAAATCAGACAGCTGACTGACGTGGAAACGACGCGACTGCCGTCTATTTCAGCCATTTCCATGACGTCATGTCTTATGGTATACTGCGATGGGGAAGGCTGCTAATGAAGGCTATTCGGTGAATATATGGACTTGTTATCGGGAGACAATGCGAGATTTTTTTAAGGAAATTAATATCACACCGTTGATTCTCAATTTGTTTTTACAAATATAATGTATATTATTATATATTATCAATACAAGAAAATTATGTTGGTTGATAAATAATTAAAGTATCTTCATTCTGAATACCTGAATAAAGAAAAGAATATTGCAAAATCATATTATTAAAAATATATATTTATATACGCGTTTTAATGTCAACAGTCAATGGATGTTGTTGAGTTAATATAAATTAAAAAACACACTTCAATTACTTTTACATGAAATTTCACGATTTAAGCCATAAGTTCTATGTTAAGGAATATGTTCAGTTTTCATCCCCGACGTTGTCACGTGTCCCCAATCATGTAGCAATATTTTTGCAAACGTCCGCAATGATGCGATGCAGTTTGTTTTTCTCATATTTTTCTCTTCAAAGGAAGGAGCTCGCCGCTTGCGCGAGGGCGCTTATTTTGGGGGGAGACGAGTGTGGGACGTAGCGTTTTTTATCCCTCTCGTTTTGGGAAACGAGACGAGAAGAGACAAAAGGAAGCGGAAGCGCGCAAAATGGCCGGGCGAAAATGAATTTCACGCGCCGAGTGTTTTCCTCGCTTCACTTCCGAGATGATTAATAATGGCATATCGTTAATCAAACGGACGTCCGGCCGAGAAACAATTTATGCTTTCGGAGGGAGATCGTTGCTTGCTATTTATCGAGTTGAGTGCCAGGCCATGCCATGCCAGGTCCAAACGAGACGCAATCGAATATGGTCAATATCCATTCTCTTCAAGTGTAACGCATTCAGAAATGGATACCATGAGTTCTGACTTCAAAAATCTATACCAATTCTCTCCTTGAATTGTGGGCAATAATACCTACAGAAATATTTAATTGCATTTCCTTCAACTGATTTGGCTGAACGTGGGTTCAGTGCTGTATATAGCTAATTTGCTGTCTCAGAAAAGGAACAGACTGCAGATCACTGAACGTAGCGAGTTACGACTGATGTTAACGAAATTGGAATTTAACATTAACAAAACGTTTTTTTACTACGTTTGATTGTCGCTTAATTAATGTGTGTACTTTAATGTGATTTTTAATAGATAGATAAAATAAATTAAAAAATAATATATAGATAAATAGATAATATGCAACAATATTTTTATACATACTTGGTATAATATGGTATAATGAACTATCATGGGAAACCCAGGCGTTGGTTTTTTTTTCAGTAGAGGGTTTGGTGGTCCAGAAAACGTTAGGAACCTCTGGATTAGAGTAACCATAGTGAGTGGCCATATAAATAGGAACAATGTCAATTTTGGTACTAATTTTCATATTTCACAAATATTTGTGTTTAAGGTTATTTATTATATTGTTGTTATATACGTAAATAATAAAAATAGGTACAAATGGTGAACTCGCTGTGCGGCGAATCCGGGGGAATACATTGGGCGGCCCTGGATGATTGATGCACTGTTCGGTGCTCAATTAATGAATAGCCGGGTGAGACTGATTAGCGTATGCGTTTCTATAGAGCGGGGGTAAACACGTACATCAAAAAGTCTATTCTTAGAAACGATCCGTTGTTCACCCAATCTTGGGTGACAAGCCGAGTAAAGGACGCCTCGGATCCGCGACAAATTAGGTACGAATTGACGCTTTTTTGAGGTAGAAGCCGCGCAAGTGACTTCGAACCTGTGACCAGACGGAAGGTCGCAGAAATCTGACCAAATCTGGTAGTTAGGGCGCGAGGGCTCCACTGGGTTTGAAAACTCCCAGTACCTCGCGCTAAGGAGACGGACGCTCACGGGCTGTTGCTGACAATAGGTACATGGATCGTCCTTCATCTCAAGCCTCTGTGTTCATCTCAACGTGACAACGATATAGTTCGTTGAAAAATCCTCAGCTGGCGGGTTCGCACGTAGCTCTGATACCAATACTGCCATTTATTATTTCATTGTGGCGATGTCTGCATGACGATGGATTTAACTCCTGAAATTTTCGCTGTATGATTTTCTACGATTTTAAGTGTAATTTGACAGCTCAGCAGAACCTCACTTGGCTTCAAACTGCTAATGGCGATAAAGCATCAAGCAAGACGACACTTTATAGCTGATTTGCATAATTTAAACGCGGTCGTGTGCGAATTTCGTGAAATTTCCCGTCCACCGCTGTCAACAACAAAAATATCGATGCTGAGTGCCGTGTGATCTAAACAGTCAGGCATGTGATACCTTGAGTATCACATGCCTGACTGTACGGGCATCCTTAGGCATAGGCAAGAGTCAGGTATAATCAATCCTACACAAATAGTTGGCTTTAAGAAAGCTGTGCTCGCGGTGGATTCTACACAATTTGACTGAGGCTCATAAAACAGGACGCGTCACATGGTGCAATACCATGCTTACCAGATTCAACCAAGGGACATCAAATTTGGTGTGGAAGATAGTAACAGATGACGAAACATGTATGTATAGCTACGACCACGAAACTAAGCAGCAATCGACCAGTGTTTCAAAGTGAGCAGAACCAACCCAAAGCGATGCGCGTGAAAAGTGCCGCTAAGCGGATGATCGCTCCTTTTTTTAGGAAAACTAGACACGTTGTTTCGGCTGCTTTGAAGAATCAGCGTGCCCTGAATGCTGATTGGTCCACGGCCATTTGCTTGTCGGAAGTTATTGACGCACTCCTATTGTATCATCTTCCACTATGGCAATGCAAGACAGAAAAAACGTAGAACTCATGAGCCATCCTTCATACAGCTCCAACTTCGCACCTTCTAACTTCTGACTTCTTCTTGTTTGCAAAAATTAGGAATCAATTATGCCGTCAACGATTTTCATCATCAGAAGAGGCTGTCGAAGAATATGAAAAACATGTTTTTGAGGTCACCATGGAAGAGTGGAATAAATGTTATGAAATGTTATGAATAAATGTTTTTCACCACATTTAAATGACACTACCTAAATCAATCATTTGTACAATTTCACACATTTCCAAATTACCCAAACACTTCCTTGTGATCCGGCCGGTCAGCTTACTATATCTAAAATTTCTTTAAGCGTTGTTGAAATTTTACATCAGACATACGACTTGCGCTGAAGACCGTAAGGGCAGGAGACGTCCTCTGTGTAACCACAGCATTTCCCTTTATAGCCAGTTCACCAATTATTTTTAAATAATAATAAACGAATATATAAACAAAGCGTCAAGTGGTCCTACCCCTTTACTGTACCCCTGTACCAGACATGTACTTAGGCCATACTGAAAGTTTCTGGATTCTGATAAAGTAAAACACTCATAAAGTTTCAATTGTATATAGTCTTTTTCAAAGTATTCTCCCTGACACTTTAAACAATTTTTAATTCTATGTAACCATTGGAAAAAGCAGTTGGCCCAGTATTGTTTAGAGGTGTCCTTAATTTCTCAGAACACTATCACCGTCGCTTTCTGGTGTCGTCAATATACTTCGAAACTGCTAGGACGCTTTTTGCGATTTTTTTCTAAAACACTGGGCAAGCAAATGTTAACTTACCAATCTGCAATGAATGTTGTTTAGTTTTAAAATGAAACTATCTCGTAAAATCCCGTATAGCTAAAAAAAAGCCATATCAGTGCCTCGGCCTATTCATCCTTTCTTGGCTTTCGTCGGCAAATCGTCTAAAGAAAAGACCCACTCCATCGAATGAGTGTTTCTTTCAGGTTTGTGGCAGTTCATCCAGCTTTCGTCTCCTGTTACGATGTCATATGCTGCTAATGATTGTCCCCTATCATATTTTTTTATCATTTCATCACAGCACTCTATGCGCGGTCATTTTTGAACTTCCATTAACTCATGTGGTATCCATCTCTTTCAGGTGCAGGTATCTACGTGCATAATATTTCGCACTTGGCTCATGCCAATGTTTAATGTTGTACGAATTTGCTGACATGTAATTTTTTTATCCGATTGAATTACTTGTCGTTCAATGTTAGTTTCTGTTGCCGCTATCGCCGGCCGACTTTCAGGTGAATCAACTTGGAGATAAATACGTTTACATTTGGATTCATTATACCAGAAGTACACAAAGCTACGAGATGAGGCTTTATCACTAAACGTCAATTGAAACCTTTAACAAATTTCTTGTTGACATAAACGACAGCGAAATTCGCAAAAATTTGAGAATGTTCTTGACTTAAATCCATCGTTAGGTAAACACGCAATTGTCAAGTTAGCGCCCCAAAGAAAAAACAAATGACAGACGTAAAAAATGAAATATATTCTACACCCAATTTCATTTTCAAACATAGGAAATACTTATTTAATACCTTTAACGCAAGTGGCCATTTCAAGAAACTTTCAATATTGCCCAAGTATCCCCTCATCTATTTTGATTTAACTGCCTGCTTTTTGGCACGTCCGTAGTACTACGTAGGACGGGCATTTCGTCTGATTCATGTTGTGAGTTTATGCGTTTGTTTGTTTGTCAGTATGTACGAACACTTCTCGTTGTCCGATAATAACCAAATTTGGTATGCAGCCTCCCTGGGTGACCCTAAGCACCTCCAGGTGGCAGTAAATTCGAGTCCCACAGATGCTGTTGCAGGTGCATCCTAGTCTACTTGGGCTAGAGGATGATCTGACCATAGCGTATCTGAGCAAGCATAGCGTATACCTATAAGTAATTTTGGAATCGTAATGACAAGAGAAACTTGTTGGAATACATTTAAGGTAATCGTGGATGTCACTCACGGCATTACCAATTATGGAACGGACCAAAGATGCCAATGTATATGGCCACTTTTCCTGTTGTTGTTATTGTTACTACCTTTTTTGGTGACATACAATGACATGTTATTATTTCTCTTTTATTCATACCATTTTGGGTGCTGCTGCACGTGCATCCTGGTTTACTTGGCCTAGAGGAGAATGTAACCAATAGGTAAAGCAAGCATAAAGTATATGGGTTGTTTTGGAATCGTGGCGACGACAGAAACTTGTCGGAATCGTTTTAAGCCATTTTGGGTACCAATTACGGGACAGACCAAATTTGCCGATTTATATCGTTATGTTTCCTGTTATTATTACATATTTTGATGTTGTTTACATTATAACCTTTCTTGATGGCCAAATTAGAGTCAAGCGGTTCTTAAGTTTATTGGCCTGGAGGAGGATATGACCAATAAGTAGAGCAAGCAGATCGTATATGGGTATTTTTGAAATCGTGGTGACGAGAGAAACTTATTGGAATAGGTTTTATGTATGTCGCTACTTTTCCTGTTATCATTATTGTTATTGCCTTTTCTTCTGACGTACAATGGATGTGTTATTATATTGCTTATATTCATAACCACTCGTTTAATTTTTTCAAAAATAGTCACGTAGGTATATAAACCAAAATTTATATCGTTATACTCGTATCTTACGTTATCAGTGCCGATCTAATAATATCTTCAGAATCCCATAATATATTGATACGAATTAGGGGGGCAGTTCACTTTCCAATAAATTTGGACCACCGCTAAGAGGGTTATATTTGTAAGGGCGGTTCCGCACGGCACATCGGCAGTCTAGCAATGGCGGCTAAATTGCATCCGCTGTTAAGCCTTCACAGTCGTTCGGTAGCTCGATCACAGGAGAACTATTTCACTAGATCAGTCGTGATCGTTAGCCAATGAATTTAGATTGGATGCGGATAAAAGACAAAGGGTACGCTTGGGCGACGACCGTGGACCCGACCGAGAGAAGGAGGATGGGGGAGGGTGGAACCGCAACTTAAAAGCGAATGCAGTGGAGGCTCATGATAAGAATAGTTTCTAAAATCTACAAATCTATTTCTACCAAAAGATCGAAGGTAAAATATCATCACCTAAATCACATTTACTGCAGTTTAGCAGATATTTTAAAGTTAGACAATCTAGTCAGCAGTTAGTATTTATTACTATTATGGAAATATAAATGAAAATATAATGAAAAATAACACAAAAAAGTAGTACCGTGATTTGTCTTCCCTGATTTATCCAAAATGGCTTAAAACCTATTCCAATAAGTAAACCTATTCTTCTACCTATTGGTCAGATCCTCCTCCATGCCAAATAAATCAGCATGCACCTACATCAGGTACGTAATAATTACGTAGGACGTACTACGTAATAATTACGTAGGACGTAATAACTACGGACAGGCCAAAAATACAGTTTCAAAGATATTAAAAAACTGCTATTGTTTAATTTTGATATTAGACCGTTTGAAATTTTAAACATTGGGATAGGGACGCCACTGGCATTTTGGGAATAAATTGAAGCTTTGTTCTAACGCGTGCTCAACTAACGATTTAACGAATTGCTCGTTAGCGTCGTTACTCGTTCGACCCTAACTTTCACTAGATCGTCTCCCACTCGGAGGGAGTTTTGGAGGGAGATTTGAGCGTAAAATAGAGCAAATAAAGAAACGTTTTTAAGTAGTATGTAATTCAACAAAGAAGCCGTTCCCCGTCTGTTGTGATTTCTATAATGGGGATTTACGAAATTGAGCCTGGATAGGCGGGTAGGTGGGCGGATAGGCAGACGGGTATGCAATTTAGGTAGGCAGGTCAGTTGAGATTGTCAACTGCTACGGGCAAACCCGGCCACCGCGGAGCGTTTCAACGATCTTTTCGTTATATCACCCCGGAATCAAGCACCTTGAGGACGAATACAAATCTACGTACCAAGCTCCGCCTCAGCCCGCAAGAGTCCTACTCCTTACCGCGAGGCACTGGTAAAATTCTACTACCAGACTGTCAGATTTCTCCGACCACCCGTCTGGTCGCAGGTTCGAAGCCGCTTGAGCGGTCTTCTACATTAAGTAAGCGGCAATTCCTCACTGGAATTATCGCGGATCCAAGGCGCCCTTTACTCGGCTTGCAGATCGAGCGGGCAACGTATCGTTTCTAAGGATAGTTAGATTAAGGTATCTAACTATCCTCGCCTCCTTAGGTCGCATTGCGCTTCCAAATTCCTCCAGCTATTCGTTGTTGAGCAAAAGTCCGGCAGAGCGACCGGTGCCTCAGACAACCATCCTTCCGAAGTTTTCACCGAGTCCATATGCCGCATTACCGGGGTAGATTTAGGTGTGACGACTGCTACAGGCGAACCCGTCTAACCCGGAGCGTTTTAACGATATTGATCGTTCTATCACCCCGATGCGAAACAAAGACTTTGGACGTATACAAATCTACGTACCAAGCTCCACCTAAGCCCGTAAGAGACCAACACCTTACCGCAAGGCACTGGGAATTTTCAAGCCAAGTGGGGGTCCTCGCGCCCTTACTACCAGATGCGGATCAGATTCCTCCGATCCCCCGTCTGGTCACAGGATCGAGGTCGCTTGTGCGGTCCTCTACCTCTAAACCGGTATTCCTAACTTCTTCTAAACCGGTAAATCCTCCAAAGGAAAGACTCACTCCTACGATTGACACATTCTTTTAAGTTCATAACAGTATATCCAGCTTTCATCCTCTGTTGCGATATCATATTATAGCTAATGATTGCCCTCCGTCATATTTTTTATCATTTTATCACACCACTCTACACACTGGTGTTTTTGAACTTCGGTTAGTTCATACAGTATCCATCTCGAACAAGGCTTCCGAACTTAAGGGTGTACGTGCAAAATATTTTGCACTTAGCTCATGCCAATGTTAAATGTGTACAAATTTACTTTTTTAGCCGATTGAATTAGTTGTAGTACAGCATCAATGTTAGTTTCTGTTACGGCTGTCGCCGACCGCCCTTCGTTTCAATTATCTTAGAAATAAATATATCCACGGTTTAATTCATTATACCAGAAGTACACAGTTACAGAATGGGGCTTCATGGGCAAGTGTAATTGAAGTCTTTGGCAATTTTCTTGTTGAATTAAACCACAGCGAAAATCGTAAAAAATCATACATCAACAATTTGCTCGACTCACCACAAAGAAAAAAAATAATGACAAACGAAAAAATAAGATGTATTCAAAAGCCAAATAGATCTAAATTCAAATAAATGAATTACTTTTTTAATAGTTTTAACGCAAGTGGCCAGTTTCAGACACTTTCAGTATGGTAACGTATATACGACTGGTTTATAATAAAACCTCCATAGCATTTCTATAGTCAAATATAACTTAGCTGACTTATGCAAGCTACGAACAAGATGCCAGTTTTGTTTTTACTGTGATTTCTAGCAACTTCACTACGTGGCGTGACATGATGGATGATAATGTATTTTTAACGATTACATGGCTCCCCATTCGCAAAAATGTTCTAGCCTCTCGGCTCGCCTTGAAAACGGCTGAATCTCTATTTGATGTGCGTTATTGGCAGGCGTTTTCTTAAGTACCGAATGCTTTACATCTAATGAAGCAACCTATTTACTTACTATTCTTATACCACCTATTTACTTACTGTTATGCCACAAGTAAAATCTAAAAAATCTAAAAAAAATACCAAATATTTTCATTTTGATTCTACTGTCAGACTGGTTTTTAAAGTATTGCGTCTATGGCCTGTTATAATGATGAAAATCGATATAATCAACCCTTTTTTTCAAGTATGGTGTAATTAAAGGTTTGGTATAATAATCGACATTCTTCTATACTGCAGATGAATGGTTTGATAGGAAAATGTAGGATATCTGGAGGAAGAGTGATCGTTTTGCGCATGTTAAAAAGCTTTTTAAACTCGCCATCGACAGTTGACCGCCGGCAATCCAAAAATTCCCCCTTTTCCAAAAAAAAAAAAACCCTACATCTTGTGGAACTGATGACGCTCAATTCTGTACTTGGTCTAGCTAAATGGTACGCCGTATTTTTATTTTCCTAATAATTATCAATTAATAAAATAATTATACACAAATAATATCAAACATTGAAATATAATAATAACTTAATTTTTAGTTTTGCTTTTACACAATTTTGATAGGATTGTTTACTTTTGTATAGGTACCATTACACTTTTTATAAACATTCATATATTTTTTATATTTAAATTAAAGAATTCACTTAAAACATCTGCTTGGTAGTCCGATCGTCCATATACCTATGAAACATTTAACATTTAATATGCATTAAATGTTAAAACATCCATTAAATGTTAAATATCCGCTAAAGAAGAAGTTTCGGGGCTGCTATTCTTATATACCTACATAGGTACCGGATGACTTGTGCTGATCGAAGGGATGATGAACTTGCAAAACTACAGAGACTTGCTCGAACAGAGATTGGAAGCTGAACTAAGAAAAGTCGATGCCAAAGGTCACGAAGTTTTTCAACACGATTCGGCTTTAAGCCACATGTCCAAGATCACAATGAAATATTTCAAGGACAAAAAGATATGCCTTGAATGGCCAGAAAAATCACATGACCTTAATCCCATTGAAAATCTGTGAAAGATAGACCTCGTAAAACAGATTGCACAACAAAAACAAAACAGATTGAGGCTGTAATCCATACATGGTTTCAAAACCAGCAAATATCATAAAACTGTCAAAAACTTGTCGATTCTATGCCAAAACATGATGAAGATATTATGAAAACCAAGG
>JAOPUG010000007.1:22575321-22585545 GCA_027564375.1 Micropterix facetella | reverse complement strand
GAATTTACCACTTGAAGTTTTTAAGCACCCGACGTTTCGGCGATGTAGCAACTGCAGTCTACCCCAGACAACGGCGGTTGCAACATCGCCGAAATGTCAGAGGCTTAAAAACTTTACGCGGTAAAGTCGTTAATATTATTTATGTATAGTCTTCCTGATCATTCATATTCATTATGTCAAAACAATTATTATGCTGGTTTTACACGAGGCCAATTGCTGAGACAATTCACTAAGAGAAGACATTAAGGCAGTCAAATGAAAAATGCAATATCATTTGCATACTATTTAGAGTTGTTTTTTCTGTATACAGTTAAATTCTCGGAAGCTTGAAGAGATGAATAGGTATAAAATTGCTAGTTTAAAAAATGTTTTGATTTTAATGCATACATTTGATTTTACTGCAAACAATTATATAATGGAATGGCTTACTAGCTCGGAATGTACATTCACACAAAGCCAATCCACTGCGCAAGTGGTGGGGGAAGGGTATTGGCTTCGAAAAATTAGAAATCGTTCTATTTCTATGGACTAGCTTGATCTGCCTTGAGACAATCCAATGCAGTGGACTGTCTATTTACATAATGCCAATATTGAATTGGCTTAGTGGATTGTCTCAGCAATTGGCCTCGTGTAAAAGACCCTTTAGGTACGAGGGCGGGTCAATAAACCCCTGACTTTTTGAATGAAGTAGTTTTTTCGACAAAAAAATACAATTTATTTCTCAACCTGATCTCGTTTGACCTCAATAAATACATTCTGTCCAACGTTTCCCCAATTTTTATCCCTTCTAAATAATGAGATTTGTGGAGATCCTCAAAATAGACATTTGTTTGAGCGATGACTTCATTGTTTTAGCCAAATCTCTTTTCCCCCGAGCCATTTCTTTAGGTTTGGAAATAGGAAATAATCACTGGTGGTTAAAATCCGGAGATATGGCGGATGAGGGAGCAATTCGTAGCCCATTTCATGAAATGTCTCCATGGCGACTACGCACGTGTGCACCCGTGCATTGTCTTGGTGAAAGAGGACTTTCTTTTTGGCCAAATGTGGTCGTTTTTTCATCTAAACGTCGTTAAATTGGTCTAACGAGTTGGCATAATATTCACCATCGATAGTTTTTCTCCTTTGAAGGTGTGGATTATGCCGCATGCATCTCAAATAACTGTCGCCAAGACCTTGTTGGCCGAAAGACCCACTTTGGCCTTTTTCGGCGCCGATTCACCTGGAGAAACTCACTGTTTCGATTGATGCTTGGTCTCCGGTGTTTTGTGGTGCATCCATGTTTCGTCCACGGTTATAGAATCCTTCGAAATTGTCACACGATTGCGTTTGTGGACATTTGTGAGCAAACGCGGCACCCATCATGCCGATAGCTTTCTCATACCCAAGTGATATTTCAAAATCGAAACCACTTACTCATGTGATATGCCTATGGCTTCTACAATTTCGCGCACTTTAAGTCTCCGATTGGCTAACACCATATTTTGGATTTTTTCAATTGTTTCGGGCGTAGTGACCTCAATGGACTGTAGTGATCTGGTCCGGGTGTAGTGACTTGTTTCGGTTGTAGTGACCTGGGCGTCCAGAACTTTCGTCGTCACTCGTGCTTGCATGATGAAATTCAGTAAACCACTTCTTTACCATTGAAATGATTCCGCTGCACAAATTGTATCAAACCAAGCTTATCCTTGGTTTGAGTGATGGTTTTTTGCTGCAAAGAATAATACTTGATGAGTTTATTGAGATGCATTTATTTGTATATATGACAGATTGTAAAACTATCTATCCTTATCCTGGCCCAATCTCGCCTAATTTCTTTACCATTCAATATCACTCCATGACAGTAAATGATCCGAGGTGCCTTTTACTCGGCTTGCCACCCAAGATCGGGTGGCAAACGTATCGTTTCTAGGGATGATACCTAACTACCCCCGCTTTCTTAGGTGGCATTGCACTTCCAAACTCCTCCGGCTATTTGTTGTTGGGAAAGAGCCAGCAGACCGACCAGTCCCTCGGACCATCTGACGTTTTCATCGAGTGCATATACCGTTTACCGAGATACACTGGGCTCAGACCATGTCACCACATTACCGGGCTACAGAGGATCCCTCTTCAGGAACATTGCTGAGCAAAGGCCGAGATGCCAACCAGTGCTCAGACATCAGCCGCCATGTACAGCGGATTCACCGGTTTTGTCCTTCTTCGAGGAGGCCGCCGGATAGGAGTTGAGTCGTGAGTTGGGCCAACCGTGATAGACAGAGTTGACCGTTGAGACCTGATCTACAAGACCCCATTAGGCCCCAAAGATGGGACATTTATGGATTTGAGACTATACTCGGGCAAGCCCGTCACCCCGAGGCGTTTCAACAAACTTTATCGCATCGAGATGAAACATATAGAATTTGGACATTACCAATCCACTATCCAGCTACGCCACTTGCTCGTTAGAAACCAACACCAAATAACTGCCCGGCGGGCCAGCCTCACTCCCTAACTCTCAGATTTGGTCAGATTTCTCCAACCTTCCGTCTGGTCGCGGGTTCGAAGTCGCTTGCGTTACCTCTGTCGTGATAATGCGGCATTGCGTCACTCGGAAATATCGCAGACCCGTGGCATCCTTTACTCAGCTTTCACCCGAGATCGGGTGGCCATCATGTCGTTTTTAAAGGTAGGCGACGACAGCTCAACACCAACCCCCGCTCCTTAGAGAACATATGTTCCCAGACCCCTCCGGGTCTCAGTCGATTGACAACATGGTCGGTCAGCCCGCCCCGTGCGTCAGCCATCCAGTTCTGTCCGAGTTTTCGTCCGCAGATCCACCGCACAGATTTATGATGTGTCACCTGCTACGGGCGAACCTGTCCACCCCGGAGCGTTTTAACGATATTTATCATTTTATCACCCCGAGGCGAAACACAGAGACTTAGGATCTAGACAAATCTACATACCAAGCTCCACCTAGGCCCGTAAGAGTCCGATTCCTTACCGCTAGGCACTGAGAATTTTGAAACCCAGTCGGCTATCCTCGCACCCTTACTCTCAGATGCAATCAGATTACTCCGATCCCCCATTTGGTTACAGGTTCGAGGTCGCTTGCGCGGTCCTCTACCTCTACAGCGTCATTCCTAACTGGAATATGGCTGATACGGGGCAGCCATTACTCGGCAACTCTCACCCGAGATCGGTGTCCCACACTATCATATCTATGGATAAGCATTAGAGGTACCTACTTACCCCCACTTTCTTAAGAAGCGTACACTTCTAAACTCCTTTAGATATCAGTCAGTGACAACACGGCCGGTTTGCCCGCCCCGTGCGCCAGCTGTCCAGGTCAGCCCGAGTTCTCGTCTCCAGGTCCTCCGCACAGCGGGTTCACCGGGTTAGTCCCTCTTTGGGTAGGCTACTGAATAGGAGTTGCTCCGCGAGCTAGGCTGACCAAAACACAACGGCGATCATAGCCCAGTCTACGCAGAACCATTATGACCCCCCCAAAGATGGAACAATTTTGATGAAATAAATGAGAAAGGGCCATGACAAATGAGAAGTTAGGTAATTGTCATGGATCCAAAACTTTCGAGGGCCAAAAATAAGTAAGGCATCTGCTTTTGCCTTTTGCAATGACATTCTTAATTAATATGAAACTAATTTATTTTAATGACAACATCTCAATTGATTGATGCTTTTTAAAGTAAAGCTATGTAATCAATTTATATGTATGTCCATTTTGTAAAACTATAGTTTTATTTCTTCTGTAAAAAAATATTTTTGTTACTTATATCCTTTTAACAATAACCAATTCAACTGCTTGTCGTTGTAAGTACTAGCACACTTTCTCTAGTGTTACTGCCGCCATTTTGTTCCATTACATAAATTAATTGACAAATGTTTCGAATGCCTTTTATGCCACATAATGAGGTGACTCATTGCTTCGTTTGGTTTGTTCTGTTTTTCCGCTTTTGTAAGCAGTCCAGTCACAAAGTGACATTGGAGTTTCTGCGTGAATGACTGCTTCGCTGGACTTTTTACTTGAAAGTAATTTATTTACCATTAAGGCTAGTATAACTGTATATACAATTAATATAAAAAGTAGCAAACAACAAGCCATGTCAGTTTCAGTTTTAACCAGATTAGAGGTATCCACCATCAAAAATGCAGAAAACGTGTTTGTTAATGTATCCTGTATATATTTCTGCCAATTTAGTAAAAATTTTATCGTGTAATAGAGCATTTCAGTAGTTGCCTGGCAAAAATAGATGCCTTGTTAATTTCTGGCCCTCGAAAGGCATGGATATATGACAACTACCTACATAACATCTCGTTTGCCATGGCCTTTTCTCATTTATTATTTCACCAAAACCAAACTTTACCGCATGGTCAAAATCTTAATTATTCCGTGTAGCTTGTCCCTGATGGCCTTTTTGTCTGTAATTAGGTCGGCCTAACTCACGGTTCAGCGCCTATCCGGTAACCTCCTCGAAGAGGGACTTAACCTGCCAGGGCTGCCATGAACACTGCTTACAAGTGTAACCTGAAGTCGTTGACAGTTGGAATCGGAAGTGCAAATCCAGGGAAGCACTTCCGGCAGATCTGGGCAGTTTGTGCATTCTTGCCACAGTTTTGTGCAGTGTAAGACAAGCACACTCCGCCGAATAACCAAGGGAGACTTGAAGTGTAGCTTCTTATGATGCGGGGGTAGATGTTGACATGATGTCGCCTTAGAAACAACTCGTTGGCCACTTAATCCCGAGTGAGCTTGACGGGCAAAGTGCACCTCGGATTTGTGATAAATTCGAGTTCTGAATTACCTCGTACATTAAGTAGAGGCCGCGCAAGTCTAATATAGTAAAAATATATCGAAAAATAAAAGATTTAAATAAGAAATAAACTGTACCTGAAAATAAATCCAGAAAGATTGAAATGAAATAAAGAAGAACTGTTTTTTTTTTATGTACATGATAATAAAATTATCCAGGACTATCTTGCCAATGCCCTTAGTGACTGCATTGTGCTTTGCTAATTTCATATGGTGTGTATTGATTTCTTTGACCCAGATATTTAGGTGTGGCGAATGAATGGTTTGTTATTACAAAGGATATCGATAAAACCGCTAAAAGAGAGTATGCATTTGGGGGAGTCATTTTCCACAGTTGAGGTACAAGTTATTTGTTATTCAAAAACATTACCATAATTTTGAAATCGAATACTATCGCGATTGTTTGAAATTATAAAAGTTTGTAACACCGACGATTCAGCAATGTTGCAGCCGATGTCTACCCTGGACAATGGCAGTTGCAACATCGCCGAAACGTCCGGTGTTACAAAGTTCACATGGTACATTCGTTTTATCTTATTTATTTACTTACCATAATTTGGTTAGGGAATGCAGAAGCTCTATTTTAACTAAACGTTACTAAAGAGGGTTATTAATGAAAATTTTAACCAAACGTTATTAAAGAGGATTAAAATTACTTGTTTTATTCGCAACTAATTTATTCATCAAAAACAAATATTTCACTATGATATAAACATTGATTTAACACATAAAAATACACAATGTGACATTTCCCATTGCTTTATTTATTCAATACATGAATTTGTTCAAGGCAGTCTCTGTTTTCTAAAAATTCCTTTCACTATTATTTTTATTCACTTTATTCTATTTTAATTGAACTGTACATAATATATATGAATTATGTTGTTATTAATTATTTTTTAATTCCATTATTTTCATTTTAATTATGATATTTTTATACTATTTATATTGAACCTATTCAGTAAATTAGTAAGTAGTGACTAATTACCTCGCGAATATAGCAAGGACTTTGTCATGGTGGTAAGTATACCATCCTTGATCTAAGACATGTCTAGCTGTGCAAGGGGTATTGTTACAAAGGGGACATGAACTATCCTCTGAATAAGTCCAACGAGCGGGATTAATGGGATCTGGGATTGTATGCTAAAGGACATTTAAATACAATTTCAGCATCTTTCGTGACCTGTCATTAGGTTGGGCTGTTTTAACTGTTATCGAATTTTCTGGGGGGCTTATCGCGGGAAGGGTGCAAAATGGTTTCAAACTAAAGCATGCAAAATATGACTCCATTCCTTCAAGTCCTTCTGCCTCCGGAGTGTAGTCAAAGTTTCATTTTTTTTAATTTTTTATCATTTTCGAGGTAAGTTGCCGAATGGAGATTAAATGCTTATCATCAAATAATATATATGTTTTTGATCGAATTCGGAGTTATTATGGCCCACTTATGAAATAAAATAATAAATTGTAGCACTCATTACACGTGGAGGTGTGAGGGGGGAGCGATGAAGGAAAAAATCAATGCATCGAGACACATCACCCGCTCACTTCAGTAGCGCTGCGGCTTCGTGAGTGAGAGGTTGTGTTGCGCTCATTCGCACGTTTTAAGATGGATTGTACTCGTGAAAATGGAAATGCCCATTATTTGGTGATAAATGTGATTTAAAAAAGCAATAGGTTGCCAACATACGAAGATGCCATGAAGTTTTACGAGTGGAGCTGTCACAAAATAAAATTGGACCAAGACACAAAGAAAGAGCCCACATTTAAGGAAATAGAAGCCATTGTGGTGGCAAAGATTGCAGAAATATTGGGTAAAGCTTCTATTCCTACTATCTAACATAAAGAAGAGAGAGTGATGTCGAAGGCATATCATCTTCAATGCAAAAATCTTCTAAAATCCCATCCAAATATAACCAAAAATAAATTAGAAGAGTTCCGCCGCACCAGTAAAGTTTTTTTTGACATTTCATCTTGCAAATGTAAGAACATCTCTGTATGTGTTTGTCCTAGAGAGAAAAAAGTACCTACACAAGAGCACAGCTTCCTGATCGATCAGCGATCGACTAGGAAAATGTTCATTGGAAGCGTAGATACCGTTACAACGAAAAAACTAACTAAAACATGAAATGAAAATTATTTAATGTAAATTCAAAGTTTCAGCCTCAAAGAAAAAGACACAGGAACCCAATTTTCCTTTCTCATCGTAATATGAATGCGGATCAAGATGATACATTCGAGCCACCAAATCAAGTGGAAACAACGGCACTTCCTATCAAAAAATCCTCTTCTGAAAACGTAAACTATGATTTGCTTTCAAAGACTTGCGACAAATTTGGTGTCTCAGATAGAGCTGCGGCAGCAATTGCCTTAGCAGTTCTACTTAATTCCAGTGCAGAAATTATTGATTTAAATCGGATTCGCCAGAAACATGACCAAACAAGGAAATGTGCATCAAAGCGAGCCAAAATCTTCAAAGGACCTGCTTTATACTATGACGGAAGAAAAAATAAAACTTGTTAAAAGATTGTATCGCCGAAAAGATGGAAAAATGTATAGAGAGAGCATTCTTGAAGAGCACATTTTGTTGGTAAAATAACCAGATACCAAGGTTTTGGGTTATATTGTGCCAGATTCCGGCACTTCTAAAAGTATAGAATGAGCAATCACCGACTTTTTCTCAGGAGAAAAAAATTCTATGGATAGTTTGCTGGCGGTTGGGTGTAATGGAACTAATGTGAATGTTGGTAAGCAAGGAGGCATCGTTCGTTTGCTTGAAAAACGATTAAACAGACCAATACAATTAATCATCTGTCTTCTTCACATGAATGAACTACTTTTCCGTCACTTGTTCCTGTACATTAAAGGCAGCAATCGGGACCCCATACATTTTCAGGTACAATTGGTAAAAATCTAGAAAACTGTGAGAAGAGGCCTGTTGTTCAGTTTCAACCCACTCCCGCTGTGCTACCAGAGGTTACTGCAGAAGATATAAGCAGTATCAGCACTGACCAGAAATATATGTA
The DNA here is from genome assembly GCA_027564375.1 of Micropterix facetella. Lineage (NCBI taxonomy): Eukaryota > Metazoa > Arthropoda > Insecta > Lepidoptera > Micropterigidae > Micropterix > Micropterix facetella. The sequence continues at coordinate 22,577,709 of JAOPUG010000007.1, read as the reverse complement.
CAGAATTGTATTAGTGGTAATAACAGGTGAATTTTCTATTGATTTAGGAAACAAATCGCCGGGAAAAATATCCTATGCCCGATGGCTAACTCGCGCTAATATAATTAAGCATATTGTGAAAACCTAGCGGTTCTTGCAATGTATATTGTCAAGGCTTACGCTCCAATCTGGTTCACAATCAAAACTCACCCATCCTGCAAAGATGGAGCACGACATCTGTATCAACGCATACTAGATACTTGCCCCCAGAACTCAAAGCCATAATCGATCCAGTAATTCAAAGAAACAGTTGCTTCACTCACCCTGAATATACATTGCCGACCGATTCTCAAAAGCATATCCTTGAACTGGGCGCATACCGCATTTTAAAGCTCGCAGCATTCAAAGAAATAAACTTCGACTGTTCCATCTTCCTTCTATAAACCTCGATGCATCATCCTACGTTGATCTTATTGACTGGCAGGATAAAATCACGGAACTACCAATATTAAAAATGATACCTGATGAAGACATTCAAATGTTTATAGCACAAAAAGGAGAAGAGACTTGCCTATTCTATGTCTGCCATGCCACTCTCAAGCAGTTGAAAGAGCAGCGAAGAGTGTTACTGAGGCTTTCAAGCTGAGCAAAAAAATTGACAGAGAAGGCTTCAAATAAGCTCAAATTGAGTCTCGTAGCTCGTAAGCAAGATTTCCACGCTTATTAAAGTATGATTATGATTTCTTTCAATATTTTTTGTGGCTTTTATTCTTCTATTACATAAATATCTCATAACATTGTGTTTATTTTATAAATACTTATGATTGGGCCCTTTTTACATTTCTGTAATGTCTTAGAAAATATTTAAATTTTTCAAAATTTCGCTAATTTCAAAGCCAATCCGGAGGCAGAAGATGAAATCTGATCTAAATACATCATGAGGCAACCCTTTCGTAATGAGCCCAAAAGAAATCGAACATTTTTTTTTCTTCATACAAAATCGGCTCAGCCTATCAGTCATACAACATTACCTTACATTGCAATGGAGGAGGAATGTAAAAGTCCCCAACTGCTGTCCAGTCATGCTGGCATTGAAGGCTAACATCATGAGCCTTATTGTTGCTGGCATAATCTCCTAGCAAAAGGGATTTCTTTAGTTGTACTGCCATACTCCAGACCAGTGCAATTCTAGCTGATTTCTGCTAGAAACGTTTTGTGGAAGTCTACGCAGGCTTTTAGAGCATTCGATTCACTTCGACCACTTACTACGTGCTTCGTTATTGCCGGATCCATAGAATTGGACAGAATCGAAGTTTTGTTTCTTCTGGATTTGGCATATAAAAGAAAGAGGTTGGTTTTAGAGCTACTCCAAAATTGTGTTTGGATCTGAAGAGTCGAGGAGGCAGCAGGTTTAGCTAAGGACAACCAAGATTTTAAACTAGCGCTCACCAGCACATTCAGACAAGGCAGTTTAGGTGTCAATGCAACGGGCAAACCCATCACCCCACGAAGCTATAAAGATGTTAATCGTTTTTTTTTCCTGTGTGATGAAACGCAAACACTTTGTGGACGTTGACTTTCCACATCTCCAACTATACCAACAGCCTGTTAAACTCCAACGCCTTACGGCGAGGCACTGGGTTTTGGTGAAATCATAAATGAGAAAGGGCCATGACAAATGAAACATTAGGTAGTTGTCATAGATCCAAGGCTTTCGAGGGCCATACATTAACAATGCATCTATTTTGGCCAGTTAGCTACTCAAATGCTCTATTACATGATACACAGAGAGGTGATCGGGTGATCAGCCATAAACCCATAAGGGTTTATTCATAAACCCATAAGGGTTTATTGGTGATTTTCCAGTCGGGGAATTTAAAATGATTATTTGGGTCCATAAGGAAGATATTAGAGCCCTTATAGACCAAATTAGGGTCATTAGGAGTAAATTTTTAGTCTGCGAGCTAGCCCAAGGCAAAAACATTTGAACGGCTTCACCTTTATACAACCTTGCCAGTCATTGAACAGGTTCACTTTCTGTAACAGTAGAGAAAGCTACTTGCTGCTCCTGGTGATATACGTCAGATCGTCGGCAAAAGCGAGGCACGACGAGGCGTACTGACCACCCGTAAAACGGTAACCTCACTTCTTGTCAAACTGTCCCAAGCTTTCCAGCAGGATATTAAATATCGTCAGAGAGAGCAACAGCCCTGGAATAGGCCAATTCTTGCATTTTGACGTCAGAGTTTTACCTGGGGTTACAGTATCTTGCAACACAGGTGGGAAGTTGTACCAGCAGAATACCAAGGGAGGAGACTGTCGGATTGATCCAAAAGCCATTTTCTAGGTCGTGCCAGCATACGTTGATTGGACGTTGATGCTGTCTCGCATCTGATGGCAGCAGCTAGG
>JAOPUG010000007.1:22398352-22409731 GCA_027564375.1 Micropterix facetella | reverse complement strand
TAACTCTTTACTCCCTATCTCGGAAGATGGCCCTTATCGTAGAATTAACCGTTCCATGGGAATCAAATATCCCAAAATACCACGAGTACAAATTAAATAAATAGCATGATCTTGCAAATGCCGTCACCCGGAGCGGTTTCACTGTTCACTTCACGCGGCCAAAGTCGGTGCTTGTGGCCTCTCAGCCAAATCTATTTTCTCCTCTTTAAGGACCTTGGTCTCTCAAGATAAATAATTATCTCCTTTCAAAAAAAAATATGTAAAACCGCGATTTCCGTATCTCAAATATGGCTTCGAAGGGGGAGTGAATGGGTGGTAAGGTAAACGCTCACATGTGGCAAGACAGCTATCCTAAATCTACTACAGCCGGTCTTTAGTCCGGAGCCCACCGCTCACCCCCCAGAAGTGTAACAGTAGTATTATGATGAGCACTACTTTGATTTGTGAATTTCATGGCAGCTCCGTTTGTATTTACTCAATTAAATAAAATACAATGTCTTCAGTAAGTTATGGCAATTTAACAATGACCTATTTGATTCTAAAATCCACTCTGTCATTGCCTTCAGGGTTGCTTGCTTCTTGTATTGGACATAAACCCGGGGATCTGATGGCATATCTATCTTTGCCCCAAGAAATGTGACATTCCTTTGTGCAAAAGCAGTTTGTTACCTTACACTATACTTCTGGTTTATAGACGCTGATGCTCACTTAGATGGAACATCTCTTTGGCGTACAAAGCAGCTTGCATATTTTATAAATAGCTGGCAAAATGAAGCTTCTTGCATTCAGTGAATAGCAGATCGGAACCGTAGCGGAATGGCTTCCAAGAAATGACCTTAATGATGGATTTCTGTGCCTTCATCACATGCTTCATTGCCGCATCCGAAGTACCCTCCGTGTCAAGATCGAGTAGGTACATTAGAAGACTTTGACGGCTCATTGTAGACCTCTCAGGGTGCAGGGTGAGCTTATCCAATATATTTCCATGGAGTGCCTTATGCATGGGATTTGTGATCGCAACGGTTTCGACCAAAGATCCAAGAGGTGTAATCATATAAGGTTGCAATGTATATATAAACCCCCAGATATTGATCACTTCAACATTTTCTAGAGGCCCACACTGGCATTCGCTCTTACTTCTACTTATTGTTTGAAAGTTCAGCTGTTTTGTTCTAATAAAAAAATATGTTACTTATTTCAGTCATTGAAGTAACGGAGACTTCTGAAAATATCGTTAATCTTAGCAATGCCATGGACAATGGCCGAAGATACAAATCAATGACAAGTACAAACGATCTATCGAGCATAGATCTTTATATTAGAACTGGTTATGGAAAGAAGCCGCCTGAGAAATGTGATGCATTTGATGCTTTGCAAGAGGTATTTTTTTTATTTTACTCATCTATCACTATCGTTCTTGCGCACCGATCTGAGAGAGCTCCAGTCTAAGATATACCCTATTATAGTACGGTCATTCTATGTTTCTTCAGACAAACAAATTAATGAAGTTGTGAAACTTGTGCCATGATACCTTTAGGTGTGGTGTTCAACCCTCACAGCTACCCTCTTCTCCACTCCCTCCACCTTGATATGTGCCCCTGTTAACGATATTTTCATTTTTTTGGAAAAACTATATAGCTAGGAAAAAATTGTTTTTTTCGGATTGTTTATAGATTTTGAAAAAATGGAGCTGGTAATGTAATTTTTAAGTTACAGTCAAGTTTTTCCAAAATTGAACTAACTATAGCTTGAATACCGTCAAGCCTTTTAAAAAAAAGATATAAAATCTTTTTATTAAGAATTTCTAAAGGATTATTTTTACCTGACAATTTTCTCCTAGCTATAATAGTTTTACCATAAAAATGAAAATACCGTTAACGGGGCACATTTCAAGGTGGGGGAGTGAGGGAGAGGGTAGCGTGAGGTGGAGGAGAGCAGAGAGTTGTGAGGTTTAAACATCACACTTAAAGGAAATCATGTCACACAAGTTTCAAATCTTATTAATGTGTTTATCTTCTCAATACATTGATTACACAGAATGATTGTACTATTTATTAGTTGAAATTAAAAACATAGCCATCTGTTGCATTTCAATGAGAACTACTTCAAAACACTGAATAAAATACACCGCATAGATCCAATATTCAGGAAAATATGTATATGTTAAGATAAAGATTTACTTCAAAAGACTATACTTGAAAATCAATATTAGAAAGAAATAAAAAAGAACTAATTTATGTAGGGTAACTATAGGTGACATCGTATTTATTTGTGTATCTGACGGATTACAAAATATTGTGGTGTGATCATACAGATTTAAAGGAAAAATTGATTATGTAGAAGTTTTTATTATTTATTTCAGGTACAATTCACACAGAGGAGAAACTCATCAAGTTCATTAACATCGCAAATTTCAAATATCAGCTCAACAATGGCTTGGTTAAAAGTGCGGAGACTGTCCACTGATTCGGACTATTCATACCCAACGAGCATGTTCGCTCAGGTCGAAATCCTCCTTCTACGAATGTTCCTACAGATATCTCGAAATAAAACGGGTAAATCAAAGATTAATCATATTTTAAGATTGTGAAAAATCAATACAAATCTTGGCTACTCTTACTAGCCATAATAATGATGAAATGAGGGATAATTGATTACTCGACTACCTGCTCTTAGTCCTACCCTGGATTACTCTTAACTAATAAAGGACAAAAACACTGCCATCACATAACTTTGCTACATATTCATTTTTTATTATAATTACACAAAATTCGCGCATTCACCCTTCCGCAGTATCATACTGTCATGCCGGATGTCCGCGGGTTAACCACATAAGAGATGTTGGGTGTGTGCCTCAACAGCAATCTCCTCACTGCAGGTGCCAGCAATCGCTCCGTAACAGGCACTAACTACTCCTGCCTGGTGGTCACGCATACATTTACATCATTCCTGGTTATATATACACGCTCGAATTTCATTAGTGAGCGTCCTGCGCTGATCAAAAAGCAGCGTATGCAGCGATGCTTTTTTTTCTGGGGTATTGTGGTACAACCATGAGCGATGTGGACCTAAAAAAGTCCCTCCTGCGAAGAGATTATGACAGCAACAGTATGGCTCATGCTGTTAGCCTTCAATGCCAAAATGACTGAACAACAGTAGGGGACTTTTGCATTCTCCCTCCAATACTGGATGATATTGACATGCTAAAATTTAAATTTAAATCTAAATGCATTTCAGCATACATCTCCAAACCTCAGTAACCTTGCTCGTTGGGGCTATTATGAGGATAGTTCATGTCCTCTTTGTAGCAATACCCCATTGCATAGCTAGACATATTTTGGCTGGCTGCAAGGTGGCTTTAGATCAAGGACGCTATACTTACCACCATGACAAAATCCTTGCTGTTATTCACGAGGTAATTAGACTCTCAGTAGCTAGTCCCAACAAGTGTCTTACAGTACCCTCCAAACCACCAATACAGTTTGTGCGGGATTGCTCTAAAGGCAAAAAACATTCCACTACAAAACCTTTTTCATTAATAGGCTTCGGATTGGAATATGGACGTGGATTCGGTCTCCAAAGAGTATAATTTCCCTGAAAGTCTCGCATGCACAGCCCTCCGTCCAGATATAACTCTTTACTCCCTATCTCGGAAAATAGCCCTTATCTTAGAATTAACAATTCCATGGGAATCAAATATCCCAAAAGACCACGAATACAAATTAAATAAATATAATGATCTCGCAAATGCCATCACTCGGAATGGCTTTACTGTTAACCTTCACGCGGTGGAAGTAGGCGCTCGTGGCTTCCCAGCTAAATCTCTATTTTACCTATTTAAGGCTCTTGGTGTCTTCAGGAAAATAATTAACTCATTCTTAGAAAAAATATCTAAAACCTCAATTTCTGCATCTCAAATACTATGGCTTCGAACGGGGAGTGAATAGGTGGTAAGGTAAACACTCACATGTGGCAAGACAGTTGTCCTAAACCTACCTCACCCGCCAAAATTGTAACAATAGTATTATGATGGACCCGACTCTGGGCGGTGAACTTTGATTGTTATATTTTGAATTTATATTTGTAAATTACATTACCTTATAGGACATTTCATAAGGAATCTGTTTACTTAGTTAGTATGATGTTTTGTTTTGTATTTTTCGATAATGATTGAAGGTGTAGCGAGTATCGCGCAAAATATTTATTCATTTTGTCCTTCAAATAACAAGACGTAATATTGATTTTTGTATTGTGAAGTGCAATTTCTCTTCTTTCTGATGAGGTAACTCGTATCATGATGATCTTATAGTATATGATGAAAGTCAGTAGAATTATGAAAGAGCTTTTTTTGCACTTTTTTTTATTGTTCTCCAATTTCAATATAACAGATGTCATGATCAAGGTCGGGCGTTTTTTTTTCAACCATATGTTAAGTCCATCAATGTTAATAACTACTGAAATTTTGAAAAATTTTATCAAGCCATTTTAGAAATATTTACAATGCAAGATGTCGTATTTTTTTTTTGTAAAATGACACTACGCTTTTACTTTTGGACTACGATCAGCTGGATCACACGGAAACGCCAACAATAGCCGACCAACCAATAGTCGGTCAAGCCATCTGGCGCTCGGGCGTTGGCCATCATATTTGCACAAAAAACTGTTGTATAGTCGCGTGAGGCGCTGCGTAGCAATGACTCAGTGAGGAGGTGTAAGATGTAAAAATGATTTACATGCCCAAATGCTTATTTTTTTGTTAATTTTGGTGATGCCTAAAAAAATTTTTATGTGATTTTTTCATTGAAAATTTTTAGAAACATTATGAAACAATTAATATAGGCGTATTTATCTTTAAGTATTTTTTTTACTTCTTTTGAATTTTAAATGATGTATGTGTCTGTGTACTAACCACATTTTATAAGCTAAAATTATTACTAATATTATAGGGATTCCATACGGTCCAAAATAAAATTTCATTCTTCATTCATTCACATCATAAAATTAAATTCATAGATCGTCACAATTCATACTAAACTTAAACTTTGTTATCACTCTACATATTCTGGTATTATCGATGTTGTATTACCGAATTAAACAAACCAAATCCATCCCTCGCGGTGCATGGCGACTAGCAAAACCCCAAAAACTATTTTAGCTACAGTTTTATTTTTTGCCACATTGTGTATTAGATAAATTGCAATTTTTTGGTGGATAAAAGTGGAAATGGCCAACATGACAGACAGGAGGATATGTTGCTCATTTCAATGACGATCAGGAATTATTTCAATAACAATTATATATACACACCGGAAAATAACAGGAAAGGTAACTGCGGCACCATTGAACAGTCTCGCACGAAAACCCTCGAAGTCTTCACCTTCTCTTGGTACACTAAATATGGACTTGTATAATGCGGTACTGTATAGTTCACGGATGTCGGATGGAGTGCGACAAATCCATCTGTTTTAGTCTTGAATTTTAACTCATCCGGACGCGGCTGACGCGGTACGGCCCCACCCACCGACACTTGGAAACATTTCTCTGGGGTCAAAACCTAAAAACAATAAAAATAATTAATAGAAGAAGACAGCTTGGACTATGCGGTTCTGCATGTTAAATTTAAAGTTTGGAAGCAGTGGCGAGAGACTGCGTTTTACATTAGAATAGTGAACGACTAGCAGATTGCTGATATTAACTTACCAGACTGACGATGGCTTTATAAGATCAGAGTATCTATATGGCAATAAAAAGAAATAATTTTACGAGGGACTGTTTTAAGGTATCCACCACTTTATTTTTATAGAGTTGTTGAACTTTTGACTATTGCTTGGTAAGAGTGTATCTTTCGTCGCTGTCAATTTTAATGCTATGTGTGATTTTTCAATGAAATAAAGCCGGGTTCTCGTAAAATACGAAAATTACTGCATCACCAGCGGCATTGGAACTATATTTCGGAACATCATAAACAGCAAAAGCCTTAGCTCTTCATAATTTATATTATAATGACGCTTAGTTACCGCTCTTCTGTAATAGAAGTGGCTGGATTTGTTTACAAAAACTTAATTAATTTTAATGCGAATAATATCATTCATTGGGCTCGATTGTGTTTCTTCGTGAACTAAAATCCGTTTATGTGAACGGGACAGGGAAATACAGAGCGGAATGTGAAATGAACGGATGACACTTTTCCGCAGTAAAACTACTCAAGAAGAAAAAAAAACGGCTAAATGTGTTAAAATTTATTCGGATTGTTATAAGTTCGACACGTAGTTTTGGTGTGGGAAAATTGACGATCGTTCGTTTCATATTCCGCTCTAATATATTGCTCTGTCTAGTTCGCATGATCTAATTTCCAATATTAGTTCAAGTAGAAACGCAATCGGGTCCATTGTTACCACACAAGATACGGCAATTCTATTAATTTTATTATTAATTCATAACGTTTATGAGTTAATAATAAAAACTCGATTGATCTGGAATATCTTGATTATTTATTGTATTTCAGTTCAATTCAGTTTATTTGCATAATTATTTGTTAGATGTCAAAGGTATTTTGTTATTACATGTCAAAGGTAAATTATGCAGTTTAGTTAAAATAGTTAATACGAAAAACAAAATACTTGTACTTAATAATTATTAAATAATTCATTGTACATTCGTCAAAAAAAATCCCTTTTAGAATAGTAACATTGGCTCTACTTATTCGGGTTATTTTTAAATATCTGTACTGATTTATCAACACTTAGCCTATTGTAGACTAGTTTTATATAGATCGCACAGCTGTCTGCGTGCACTGATCCGATTGCGCACGGAGGTTAGGATCTATTTTTAGCCGTGTACCACCACAGGTGAGAGGTTAAGAGTATTCAGGACAGGTAATACTAATTTTCTACCACGTACCTTGACAACATTCGGATATAAGGCAGCACACAGTATGGCCGCCAGTAGTTTATGATTATCTCCATTTGAATTTAACTAAAATAAAAAATGAGCAACATCAGTTTAATAAGAAAGAGAAATTTTTTAGCATTTGCCTGCCTGTCCTTGGATCAATTATCGGTTGGAACCACAGGTGGAAAACCTGAGAAGGATATTATTTCTAAGATGTGATAGAGAGATAACGACACTTTTGACTGAAAAAATTTGGAAGAGTGACACGAAATGACATTAGACGAATTATTCTGTTTGTCCTTGCAGATGTAATTGCCATTTTTCATGCTAGCCACTTTGAACTTGGATACCTTCGGTTTGAGAATACCATACCCAAATAAATTTTATTTCTAAGCAATATTTTATTCGTTTTACTAAATCAGTTCTTTATTTGTATTTCTGTTGTTTGTCATTAACCGCGTACTGACTGAGCGAGCCTTGCGAAGCAAATGCTCAATCGGTCAGTACGCTCCTCGCCCGAGGCAAGAGCACGTGCCGCCGCGGCCGATCCGTCTGGTGTCAATTTTTGGTCATGCTCAAAGATGCCTCACTCCATTCGCTGCGCCCACTCAAGACGGACAATGTGTGCCTCACTCGTTCGTGACATGGATAAGGAGCTGTGCCTAAAACTTATCCAGCTTCACGGGAACTATAAACTTTTTTAGGACGAGCAATGTCCAAAATACACTAATTTTAATTTTTCAGTAATGACATCACAAACTTGAGAAACAATTGTTGAAATTATTTGTTTTGAAACACGAAATAAATATTATAAACTGATATAGGAATCTTCTGTGGCCAAAAATCTTAATGTTATCAACAATCTTTCTCGAGCAGTAATTGCTTTGTGAAAATGTGTGTCTCTCATACTTATTTTGGAATTTACAAGAGAATAGAATGCTTCGAATGCATTCTCAGACATTCGTGTAAAATTATGTATGTTATCATTGAAAGCTAAGTCTTCATATAATCTATTCCCATATTCTATTCTATTTTTGTACAATTTTTACTATGTTTCTTTTTCTTTCTAAGTAGATGAATCAGTAAACACGCAGTAGCTGCCACGGCAATTCGCGCGCGCGGTCTCATCTCGATATCTAGCATTAAACTGAGAGATGTTTGAACGAGTAACAGCTAGGCATTTTCTCGCGCGGCAGCCTCGCGACAATCGTTTTCAATTCATTGCGAGGCATACGGCCAAGGCAGCCTCGTGAGGCTGCTAGATTAGTCAATAAGTTCAGATCAACTGGTCCACAGCCAAGGGATTATAGTCAGTATTACTTTACAGGCAATGCGTATTAGGATCCAAATCCAGTAAATACGGCCAGCCGGCCAGCAGTTCCCCATAGGATACACGGCGCCGGTGTTACCAATAGTTTGTTGTACCATCTAGGGTACACGGCACATAGGTTAAGAAGAAAAATACACACTTATTGATAATACGATGCAAAGATTATTGATTTACCGATTGTGATTACAAATATTGTCATAGTTCTGATGTGATGCATTCATCCCAAAGGTGTCGTATTATTCATACATATAAAAGGAATCGAATGATATGTATAAACGTTATCAACTCAATTATTACCATATTATTGAAATAAAACTGTTTTATTTATTCAAGTTTATTAAAATATGTAGTTAACAATAGGAAGCTACTGTCGTGGATCAGAGCTTCGAGGAATATTGAATGCACGTAAATAAGACTACTTCATCTTGAGCTATGTTTCTTGCAATATTCGACAAAGGCTCCTAATTCTCAGCAACTCGATTCACTTTTTCGCGAGCACTCCAGATGTCATCGCCTAGTACTTGACAATTTATTATTGTAAGTATCAGCATATTTGGGAATTTAAATTTTTTATAAGATTTATCAGTGTTTTCAAAAATTTAGACTTTAGACTATTGCTTCTTTATTTTTTCCGCTGATAATCACTAAATAATTGGAGAAGTAAGTAAGTACAAACGGAGCTGCCATGGAACACTGACTATTGTCGGACCCATCATAATACTATTGTTACACTATTGGGAGGTGAGCGGTGGATTCCGAACTAACGACTGGCTGTGGTAGGTTTAGGACAGCTGTCTTGCCACATGTGAACGTTCACCTAACACCCATTCACTCTCCCCTCGAAGGCATAGTATTTGAGATGCAGAAATCGCGGTTTTTGATATTTTTTCTAGCAATAAGTTAATTATTTTCCTGGAGAGAACAAGATCCTTAAATAGGTGAAATAGAGATTTGGCTGAGAGGCCACGAGCGCCTACTTCCACCACATGAAGGTGAACAGTGAAGCCATTCCACGTGACGGCATTTGCGAGATCATGATTTTTATTTCATTTGTATTTGTGGTCTTTTGGTATATTTGATTCCCATGAGTTAATTCTACGATGAGGGCCATCTTCCCAGATAGGAATAAAGAGTTGTATCTGAACGGAGGGCTGTGCATCCGAGACTTTCCGGGAAATGATACTGTTTGAAGACCGAATCAACCTCCAGAATCCAACCTGAAGCCCTCTCTATTATTGAAAAAGGTCTTGTAGTACAATGTTTTTTGCCTTTAGAGCGATAAGCAGAGCGGGCAGTTTTAGAGGCAGCCCAATGTGGTGTTTGGATCTGAAGAAAGCCGACGGGTCGGCCGGTTTGGCCAAGGACAACCCAGATTTTAAGCTAGCTGTCACCAGCGCATCTAGCTGGGTCAGTTGGGTTTTTGTGAAATCATAAATGAGAAAGGGCCATGAGAGGTTAGGTAGTTGTCGTAGATCCAAGCAAGCCTTTCTGGGACCAGAAATTAGCAAGGCATCTATTTTTGTCAGGCAACTACTGAAATGCTCTGTTACATGATCGGCAGAGAGGTCTTTAGCCTAATAGGTGATTTACCTGATGAGGAATTTAAAATGTTTATTTGGATCAATAAGGGAGGTATTCGAGCCCTTATACCATATGTGGTCGTTGTATATAAAACTCTTCTCGTGTGAAGCCGGGGAGTGTAGCTTCTTAATAATATTTAATGAAACGGGTCGTGTCAGTTTTACTCGTGTGCCGAGAGTTCTGTACCTTACTAAGAAAGTGGTTCTTTCTATGAAACGTTTTCACACACATAGACTACAGAAGGAGTTTTTATTTATTATTAATTTATTTGATTTAAAAAAGTACACAGTTTGTAATTAACAATTGAATGTGTTGCTTCTAACTAGACAGAGACCGTTCTAAAGATAACACCAATATATATAATTATAAAATATATTACTTCGAAACTTTCAATAGGCCATAATAACCTCACATCTATAAATTCATAACAATAAAAAATAATAATTAGTAGACAATAATAAGCAAGTACTAACAGAGCTGCTATGGAATTCACCGACCAGTCGGGCCCATCATAATTGGCCACAGTATCTGCATCCTTTGGCCCAGTGCAAACTGAGACTTTCGGGATTAAGATGACGTTGCTCGGCCAAAGTTCTGTGGGACCATACCGCTATTCCTTATGTGTCAGAAGATAGATTCTAAATATTGCAGAAGGTAGGGGCACTTTTTGTATACTAAGTAAGGAATACCATCGGGATCCGGAGTAGAACCCGACGGACGGTTTAGTTTTACCAACATTTATTATAAGTAGGTTTAGGTCCAACCAGGTTTTAATTGAAGCCATTGCGAAGTTAGTGTGATTATACACTCTTTCCCAGGTAGAACCAGAAACGACTCACACCGTGTCATCCGCATACACTATTGTTCTACCGAAACCAAGCTCACAAAGTGGGTTAATGTACATAGTGAACAGAATTGGACCGAGTATGCTGCATTGAGATACACCATATATTAGTGGCCGCGATACACTTTGAACACCGTTAAGGTTAACCCTTTGTGTTCTGTTTTTTAGGTAATCTGAAAACCAACTTAAAGCTAGGCCATTGATACCATAACCCAGTAATCTTTTACAAAATATTTTATCGGATATGGTATCAAAGGCCTTCGCTAAATCTAAAAATACCACAATGCATTTCTTTTTGAAACCAATGCATCCGTTATGCTTTTAGTAACCTCAAGGATAGCATCACCTGTACCGCCAATGTTTTAATAGTCCATTGATATTGATATTTTTTAATAAGCAAATTTCATATGAGTTTATGTACTTACAATAGCAATACACATACGAAGGCAGTCCGATAAGTACTTAGCCTTACCGTCCGATGGCGCCACTATCGCATGAGAAATTTACTATCGTGTCAAAATTTCAACCGATTTGGACTCGTAGTTTTGTTTTGACCGCGTGTGGAAGCGGGTGTGTCCGCGGATTCTAGGAAAATGTAAAAGGGCAATATCGGTCGGTGATTCGATTCTTGTTTTTGGAAGGGAAATCGCGCAGCAAAATCAAAGAGCGCTTGGATGCTGTGTACGGTGACTCTTCTCCTTCGATGGCGACCGTCAAAAATTGGTTTAACGAG
>JAOPUG010000007.1:22374818-22386100 GCA_027564375.1 Micropterix facetella | reverse complement strand
CTGGGTGGGAATCGAACCCACGACCTCTAGCGTAGAAGGCAGGGTTACTACCCACTGAGCTACGAGGCCCGTCTTTAGTCAGCATCATCCGGTGCTTGATGTACTGTGCAACCAGCACTTTGCAATTGCACTGTGAGGAGAGAAATTAGTCCCATTTTGTTCTTAGCATTAGCTAGAAATTCACTTTGACCTAGATTTACGTGAATTGGGTCTTCTACTTTCACTTCAACGTGAGTGGTATCTGCGCAAGTGTTCTTCATCTTTTGTGTTTTCTTTCTCATATCCGTCCAGTACCTCGTCCATAATGAGTAATGATATAACTGGTGGGTGTAGTAGTGCTCACAAATCTGCCTATAGGTAGCTAGGCATCGCCAAACCACTCGATGAAGGAAGTGGCCTCCGTCAATGATATAGGGCACTTCCTCTGAATCTGAGGTTATCGATGATTCATTTGCTTCTGGCACCAAAACTGATACCATTGAAAATTTGCTTCCCTTCCTCATTAGACCAAATTCGTCGAAGAGGGATGGAGGATAAGCACATATTCAAATTGGAATATTTCTGCCAGCCTCTCATCACTCCTTACTGTGCACACCATCCGATGTAAAAGGGTGTTAGGGTTCACACATACAGTGTCGTTGTTAATTGTTACTGACTTAGTGACAGAGGCTAGAGACTTCACAATTAACTTTCTCTTTAAGCGTATCTCACTGAATGTTTTTCCCTCGATCTCTTTCAAGGCTAGTACTCCAATTTCAAACACTTCCTCACAATTCACATTTTGATCTGCTACAACCCCTGTTGATAAGGAAGAGAGTTCAGGGGGTTGAACCTCTACTGTAATTTTTTCATGGTGAATCATGAAAAAATGACAGTAGAAGTTCACAGAGAATCACATTCACAAACGCACTCATAGGGTCTTCCACTGCGACAGAGGGAGAGAGACCGGAGAGACGTGACACGGTGAGTTCCTCCTCCTCCAGCCGGTGTAGTGGCCTTATACCGGCGGCCGTGTTTGTACTAACATGAATACATATATTCGTTCTGATATTGTTGATTTATTTCAGTTTACTATATAGTGATAATTTAACACTAATAGTGATCAAGTTGAAAAAATGGCACTTTTACCACCTCTACATATATCTTCTGAACATAATCACGCTATCACTTTAGCGTGATTATGTGTCGGATCATTTTTGTTAGTAATTTAATGTTGATTATTTTTGTATAGAATATTTTTTGCGGTAAACTGCATAGTTTTCGAAATATTTGCGAAAAACTACCATTTTTCCCGCTTCCCACCCCCTCCTTCCCTAACCCGATGCTCAAATTAGTGTAACTTTTTATTACATACTACAGGGAGTGTATAGAACCATTTGGCGTCGGAGGGAAACTTCTTTTTTGGATGTCGAGGTTTAGATTTAATTGCACCGTACTAAATAGGCAGTTTAGCAAAGGGGTGTGGCCTAATGGCTGTTTTCAGAAGCTGCATCATCTCTAAAGTGGACTTTTAATTAAATGAATCGAGATAAAGTCTTTGTGAAAGCAAATAAAATAAGTTATCCAATGATATTATGGTCTCATCCATTCCCCATATTTAGAATACCGAACTAATTATAACCTTTTATTGCTCCCACAGAAATCGCTTTTTCGCCCAACAACCATGAGGTCCACATTTACGAGAACGGTGGAAACGACTGGAAGATGAAGGACAATTTGAATCAACACGACCTGCGAGTTATGGGTATCGACTGGGCCCCTCAGACTAACCGCATAGTGACTTGCGCAGTGGACAGGAATGCCTACGTATGGACCCAAGGAGCCGACGGAAAATGGTCTCCCACTCTAGTCCTCCTTCGTATAAATCGGGCGGCGACCTGCGTCAAATGGTCGCCGATGGAGAATAAATTCGCCGTCGGCTCGGGCGCCCGTCTTATCTCGGTCTGCTACTTCGAGAAGGAGAATAATTGGTGGGTCTCCCGGCACATCAAAAAGCCAATCCGCTCAACAGTAACAACTCTAGATTGGCACCCGAATAACATCCTCCTCGTCGCCGGATCCGCTGATTTTAAAGTGCGCGTATTCTCCGCTTACATCAAAGACATTGAAGATCAACCCGGACCTAATATTTGGGGCTCGAAGTTACCTCTTGGGATTTTACTTGCCGAGTTCCCGAATTCGTCCGCCGGCGGTGGCTGGATTCACAGTGTGTCGTTTTCCGCCGACGGCAACAAGATTGCCTGGGTCGGACACGACAGCTCGATCAACGTCGCCGATGCGACACAAGGGAAGAGCGTTGTTAAAGTAAAGACTGAATATTTACCATTCCTCTGCTGCACGTGGATAAACAACAGGGCTCTGATTGTAGCCGGGCATGGCTGCATCCCACTTCTTTACTACGTCGACGGCAACGAGATTAAATTTGGTGGGAAACTCGACAACACCCAACGGAAGGAGTCGAGCGGGCTGTCGGCGATGAAGAAGTTCCAATCCCTGGACAGGCAGGCGCGGATCGAGACCAACGATACGAACCTCGAGTCAGTGCACCAGAATGCAATCACGTGCCTTTGCCTCTATGGCGGTGATAAGGTGAACGCCACAAAGTTCACCACTTCCGGCCTCGACGGCCAGTTGGTCGTTTGGGATATACAAGTGCTCGAGAACGCCATGCAGGGAATGAGACTCAAGTAAATCCAAGGATTATTTTAATGCGTACAATTTAACAGCATTTATTATTTTTTAGCTTGAATGATTTTTATTATTATACGATATGGAAACTGGAGCATTATAATTTCATTACATATCTATATTAGTACCTTGAAGAAAATGGATTTTGCCGCAGATGGTTGGTAGCACCCGACATTTCGGTGTTGTTGTAACTACACCAAAACATCGAGTGCCACCAACTTCCAAGCGGCAAAATCAGGTTTTAATTATTTTGTAATGTTAACTGTGTTAATACTACACCTTGCACAACATAACCAAGGAGTGGATAAAACAGGTGGAGAGGAATAAACCTGAGGCAAGCAAAAAGGGCCATGAGATAATTAATCCACACTCAGATTAACAAGTTACTGCCTGCAGGTTTCCAGGTATAATTTGAGGAAGACTGGGCCTGGTTACTGGGCACTGACAATTTAACAAGCATTTGCAAATACTAGGTGTAGTCGATACGTGCAGGAGTCGCAGAATTGAAAATGCATCGGTTGAGCTATGTAGCTACATTCTCTGCTTTGGTTTCAAGAAAAGAAAAAATGGTAGGGTATATATGTGTCTGATGTATCAGTTGCGGTTTTGTGACATGTCTCCCAGGTAAGCTGGTTGCAGGATCTATGTTATGGACTGATGGCCAATACATATATATACTATGTGGGGTAAGTCACAGTGGCCATAAAAGTAGAGCTAAGTGTGATTGGCTATCCCCCCCATACCATCATCATCAACTGCAATATTCTTCGAATCCATATTAGGAGCGGTTTTGTGTAGGTATTTCAAAGTCAGTTGGATCCATCATCACTCGTTATTATGTGGTTGGAAAGAAGATACTGAAAAAAATACCCTAAGATAAAATATCTAACCTAACATCATCAATTGTTCCAAGAAAAGATTTCTAGGGTATTTTAGTGTTGTTTTTTATAGGCATCTGACAACACTACCCGTCTGTCAAACTGCCATGTATTCTTACTTTCTCCCTAAGATATATATATAATAATTAATTTATTTATGTTCTCCCTCACTTCTTACACACCGAGTTTTGTACAAATGCTCTCTCGGGCTGTTTGTCTTTCACTTCAGGTATTTCAGTAATAGTCGCCACTGGCGCCACCTACAAAAAGTTTTGCACACAGATCCTCATCCGAATAGGGAACACACTAGCAGGGTAAACCCCAGTAGGTATATAAAAAAACAGAAAATGGATTTTCTTCATCAAATAAGGTGCTATCGTTTTATTGCATTTCAATCAATCATTTACACAGAAGGAAAAAGCAACACCGAGACTGACTGATAGCTAAGTTAATATTAATTATTTTCAATCTTGGAAAGTTTTATTTTTTTACTTAGAATAGGAAATCCAAGACGTTCTCATATCAGCAAAAGTTCCAGAAGGATTATCATGGTCACTGAGGGCATAAGGAAGTTCCAAAGGATCTCGCAGTCTAGTGAAAACCCTTTTTTAACCATTGCAAACAGCAGTAAGTCACTATTTTATTGAATGAATTAATTAATTGTGCCACCCCAGCCAGAAGTGCTCCAGAGACTGTAAACCAAATACACCAGGGTGCGCATTTTTAAATTTGTTAAGCACCTGCCTCCAAGGAAGGGATGGAAGGGTAAATCGATCGACCAGTATACTAGTAATTTAGAACCGATATAGAAACTTAGAGGGTGAGTATCTAGGATTGTTAGAGCAGTAAATAGTATTTTGTTATCTGTCTCACTGTTTTAGTTCATATACTATTTAATATATTCTGGATATTTCTGTCTTTGTTGGTGTTTCCTCATATTGTGATACATTTGTCCATTCCTCTTCGCTAGTTTCCATATCTGTTTCATCCATTTTATATACTTTCCACATTGCGGCTTAGTATCAAGCCAATTATTCTCATTCCTCTTTTGTTTTGTCAAAATAACCTATGTCCGTGATTAAAACCGAACTTGTTGACTCCATATGTGAATCCAACTATTCCGGGCGAGTAATTTTTTATTGCTTATTTAAGATTTTCATGAAGATCTTAACATTATAACTTTCAAAAATCTAATCTTATCAGCACCCTGTACGATAGAGATCTAATGCTATGCGAAGTTTTATGACCCTGCGATTTGAATTGCGAGAATAATTTGTATTGGCGTTCCTCTTTGCATTTTAGAAATGGAAACAGGGCTTCCTCTTTGCATTTTAGAAATGCTGCCTTGCGCTTGTTGTTTTGCTTTGCTACGCTCTGTATCAATTTTAGGATGGAGCGGTACGCGCGCGAGAAGCTGTGGCAGATGTCTTTTTCACCGGCTATCTTGGCTTCACGTAGCTGGCGACGGAGTAGCTGTTTCTGCCAACGGAGTTTTGCCTTGAATGTATTTTCTCTGTGAACCGGGTTGACATGGGTTGATCTTGCGTACACCCCTGAGAAGTATTTATAGACCGCCATCTGCAAAGACAACAACTGAACACTCGCAGGGACATTTCAGTTGACAGAGTGATCTAAAATAGGGGCTAAACTAGTGTTTGGTTATTTCCAAACATTTAACGAATATTTTATTAATGCATCCCGATGCATCAAAAATGTGTCAGGAACAACAACAAACTTCCTAAGATGGTGCCAGTGTCAATTTACTTACATCCAGCACTGAATCGGAATTATATGCATATATAAAAAGTCTAAAATCTAAATCAGCTACAGATATTTGGGGAGTCTACCAAATTGCTAAAAATGTATATGCCATTATAGCACCTATGTTGTTACCAATATTAAACAGCTGTCTTAAGCATGGAGTTCCAGACGCAATGAAACGAGCGAAAGTGATTCCGATCCACAGAAAAGGCATAAAAACATGGAAATTTGAATTTATTGGGTTCTTTATCAAAGCTACTGCTTTCAAGGTGTATATCTGCCATTTTGATTTAGTTATTGGGGGAAAAATTGTTTTGTAGGAAATGTAACTTCCCTTTTACTTGCTCACTTAAGAGCTATGGTAAACCGCAGCTTTCATCCTGGATGGGATAGCGGTTGTCAGCCTGCAGTTTCTTATCCACTGCAGATAATAATGTCTCTATTTTATTAGAGGTGATTTAATCCCATGAAAATAATTACCTACCCAATTGATTTTATGGACTCCTAATTGGCTAACCTAACCTAACTATTACGAATACTATAAAAATTCGTAGTCCGCATCGGGTCCACTCCATAACTAACATAAGGAAGGTACTGAGATGCTCTGGGGCAAACTGGCCAAAACCAAAAAGTTATGCTCACTTAAATTGTTTCAGGGGTTCCACCGCGTTAGCTCCCCATGTTGTGTTGCTTTTGTATAAAATTCTAATCAACCAATTTTATTCTCTTTGTAGAATAGTCTATTCGCGACATAACAACGAAATGCACA
The DNA here is from genome assembly GCA_027564375.1 of Micropterix facetella. Lineage (NCBI taxonomy): Eukaryota > Metazoa > Arthropoda > Insecta > Lepidoptera > Micropterigidae > Micropterix > Micropterix facetella. Next base: position 22,380,004 of record JAOPUG010000007.1, on the reverse strand, counting down.
TTCATGAAAAGCATAGAAAAGGTGACTCAATTTAAACCTCATAGTATGCGAGTGGTGGATTGGGCCCAGCAGACGAATCGTATAATAACATCCGCCGTCGACAGCTTTTACATCTGGATCCAAGGAGACAACGGCGAATGATCTCCCTCTGAAGTCATTTTCCGCGTAAACCGAGCGTCGATCTGCGTAAAATGGTCGTCGGCTCGAGCGCTCGACTCCTCTCAGTCCGCTACTACGAAAAGGAGAACAGCTAGTGGATCTCCAGCCACATAAAAGTTCCATTCATGTCGTTCTGGATTGGCACCCGAATAATAACCTAATCATTGCCGGGTCCACCGAATTCAAAGTCTGAATTTTCTCCGCTTACATCAAAGACATCGAAGATCAACGTGGGCCAAATATTTGGGGCTCAAAGCTAAATTCGGAAGTTTCGGAGTACTGCCGGCGGTGGCTGTATTCATAGCGTGTCGTTTTCTCCCAAGGTGAATAAAGTCTCTTGTGTCGGCCACGACAGCTCGATCAGCACAAGAGAAGATCAATAACATCGAACTGAACATCAACTTGGACGAGCGATAATGATCTGATTATAGTCGGCCACAGCTGTGTCCCGCTTTTGTATTATCGACAGCAATGCATTTGCATTCGGTGGAAAGCTCGATCAAGCGTAGCGAAAAGAAACGAAAGAGATATCGGCGAGAGAGATGTCTCCAATCTTGCTTGCCAGTCTCTCGACAGGCAAGCAAGATTGGAGACTCACTACATGAATCTTAAGTCAGTGCACCAAAATGCAATTATATTCCTCCGTGTTTACCACGGCAATAAAGTAAGTACAAACGGAGCTGCCATGGAATTCACCGACCAGAGTCAGGCCCATCATAATACTATTGTTACACTTCTGGGGGGTGAGAGGTGGACTCCGGACTAACGACCGGCTGCGGTAGGTTTAGGACAGCTGTCTTGCCACATGTGAGCGTGCACCTTACCACTCATTCACTCCCCCTTCGAAGCCAGATGCTCCAGTTAGAAGATGCCCAAAATTGAATTTATTTATAACATACAAAAGTCTCCAAACACTGACGTCTCGAAACAACAATTTTAATGCATTAGAAACTCATACTCTTCTATTTGGTTGTATTTCTTGAAGTTTAGGATTACGGTTCAAAATAAACTTTGTAATATTTCAAGGCTATTTTTGGCGCATTACAAAAATCGGCAAGAGCCAATCTGTGCAGTTTTTACCCTCACCTGAAAAAAATCAAAATATCTGCTATGTACAAGTTGTCAACGTTTAACAATCGAAATATCTAGGTGCTGACTAAGAGACTATATATATAGGATGATAATTTTTAAAATGGTATAAACTTTAAAGTATGTAGATAGACTTAACCAATTACAAATAACCGAATATGATTATCCTTTAGGTGCTGGTGTGATATCTTAAAAGAGTAGCAGTACAATTTTTATGGCGGAACTCCTATAAAAACCTAAATATTTTAGAAAACCTTGACGAATATGTGGACGAATTACCGCTTATTTTTATAAGAAGACTTATTTGCCAATAAGACGGCGCCGCTGGCGCATAACAGAAACAGAACGCAAGGACACCTAGATAATAAATTTATCAGAAATTGGAACGAATAGTTAAATTTCGTGGCCAGCCCACTCTCCGGATTTAACCCCCTCGGTTTTTAAGTTGAGATACCAGAACGCAGAAGAATTACAACTTTGCTTATTATTGGCAATACAAGCGTGAGATGATCAGTACATGGGATAGCGTATCAGTTAAACGTGAAAACATCGTTTTTATTTTTTGACATAATCTCTTTTAAGCTCTACGCACTCAATCCAATTAGGCTCCAAAACAGTTATGCCCTCTATAAAATCACTGTTATCAAAGCCAGCAAAATATTCCTCTACAGCAGCCATAACATCATTATTCGTCTCAAATTTCTGTCCACTTAAGAAAGGTTTGACCCTGTGGAACAGACTAACGGCGCTAGGTCAGGCGAATAAGGTGGATAGGGCAACAAATTGTAGTGTAATTCGTTTATTTTCGCCATATCCTAAACACATGTGGTTATCCAAACCTTACATTATTTCAATTGAAGATGATTTTTTTTGGAACCTTTTCTCGAATATGGTTTTTTAGATGGATAAATTCCTGCAGCTTGTGTAACAGATTAGCGCAGAATTAACTCGTAATATTTTGACCTTTCGGAAGGTAATCTATAGTCAAAATTACCTTTGCATCCCAAAAGGCAGATACCAATACTTTCCCAGCCCGTTTGACAAATTTGGCTTCCTTTGAAGCCTATTATTGTTTTGATTTAATTTCGGATTCTGTTATACTATAATGGTGGACTCATATTTTATCTGTTGTTACAAATCTCCGTAAAAGACCACTCTATTACACTTAAGGCGACTACGTATGTAAAGTTGGACGATTGCGTTTATTGCCAATTTTTAAACCGTCGTAGTGAACTAACTGATAATGTTAGCCGACTGAAAATAAAATACTATAACTAAGGGTACTTTTCTTAAGTGCATACCTATGTAGGGCATTCAATAAGTTCGCGGTATAGATAAGTTCTAATCTCTTTGTGTATACTTTTAAATACTGGCCATATACATTCTATTATAGCCAATAAATAAAAATAAAAATGGACAAAACAATCGCTTGTTTTTTTGTTAATATTGAACATAAATGCTACCAATATGAGCAATTTTACATTTTTAGTAAAATTAGAGCATCGAGCGGTTATTAAATTCTTAAGGTGGAAGCCAAAAATGTATTAAAGAGGAAATATATGCCATTTGCGGGGAATCTAGCCCCTCGTTATCTATTATCCAAAAGTGGTCGAGTGAATTCAGACGTGGGAGGCAGAACATCGAAAATGATCCTCGCGCCGGCCGTCCTGTCGAAGCCTCTTCACAAGAAATTGTTGAAAAAGTGGAGAAAATTATATTGGAAAACAGTCGAGTGAAGATCAAATCGATAGCGGAGAGACTTGGCCGTTCTACCGGTACCACACGCAGCATCATTCATGACCAACTTCATATGTCAAAAGTGACCGCGAGATGATTGCCGCGAATGCTGACGCGTGGAATGCTCTTCGCTGTTTTTGAAGCTATGTGGAAACAATCCAGACGCATTCATCGAAAGAATTGTTACTGGACATGAAACGTGGGTTCAAAATTATGACCCTGAGAGCAGATAAGAGTCGATGCCATGGCATTTAGAGGAACAGCTCATCCCAAGAAATTCAAGGTCATTCCTTCAGCTGGAAACGTCATGGCCACCATCTTTTGCGATTTTCGGGGGATATTGCTGATAGACTATAATGATAAAGGTGTAAATATTACGTCAGCGTAGTATACCAATATTCTATGGCAACTAAGAGCAGCCATTAAAGAAAAATATAAGGGTAAAAATGGGGCAAATGTGTGCTGCTTCTGCATGATAATGCTTCAGTTCACACTGCTCAGATAACAAAGGCTACCGAGCGCGAATACGGGTTTGGAATCATGGACCACCCACCGTATAGTTCAATGACTACTTTTTATTCCCGAAACTGAAAAAAGATCTCCGAGGGAATCGATAAGCTGGCGATGAAGCACTGAAGACGACTGTGACCGAACATTTAGCCAACCAAAATGAAAACTACTGCTATACGGGCTTTTAAAACATGACAGATCTAAGAAATACATTGACATAAGAAGGGACTACATTGAAAATATTAAAAAATACATCTGCATATCTTTGTTTTTATACCTATACTGAGAACTTATTAAACGCCCCTCGTATTTCAGATTTTTCGAAAATGATTGACAATTCGAAAAAAAAAATCTGGGAGCTATACAGGAAATTTCATTTTAGTGTATTTTTTGGACCCATCTCTGACACTAAACAGCAGGACCAAAAATAGTCAAAAAAATAGTAAGGCATTTTAACAATAGTTATAAAATGCATGCCTATTTTAATCGCGGTATTTTAAAAAAATAGCGTTGTCTTCATAAAAAAAATAAAATAAAAAGAGCAAATTTCATCCATATTCACTATTAATATTACCTATTATTTTGTTTTTTTTTGTAAATTTTGATATTTTTTACATAGACTATATAGGTACATCAAACTTGCAATACCATCGATTCTGTTCTCAAATAAAATATTAGTACCTATATTTTTAAAATAATATTACCTATAGCATGTTTCTATAAATTTTCTCATACAAATGCGCCGAGCCGATTTCTATCGGTGCATTTGTATGGGATGTTCTTATGAGATTTGTGTGAGATATTTTTACATACATCGTCGCCTTAAAACGGTCAAAACGGTGTTGAGAATTTTGCATTCGAATTATTTTTGATCGAGAGTAAGCAAACGCGGTATCTAATGATTTTTTTGATAGCTTGCAAAGAAGAATTCGCCCCTCGACTTTAAATTTAGAATATTGACAGTTAAGAACCTCTTTTTTTAAATGAAGTAGATTTTTAAACAACTGATCTTTTTAAGTCGTGTATGCTAGTACTTATCAACCCGCCTATGTATTAATAATTGTCAACAATGTTAAAATTCAAAATGCGACACAGAGAGTGACAAGAAGAGCAAAGTTATGCTTTGCTAATAACGACGAACACTGAAAATTTATTGAGTAAATTTTTATTTCGTTACGTTAGCTAAAATAATTCATAGTTTGAAACTTTACATCATTTAAATTCTGTAACCTACTGTGTTAATGTGTCTATTCATTAAATGGAAAATATAAGAAGGGATGGGAAATGCTTCCATGATAAGGAAAGAGAATGAAAGTGGAAAAAAATCAGCGTCAAAAGGAGGCGGTACTGAAAGATGTAAAAAACTGAACTTTTTATGAGGGCGACTATGTATATAAATTTCGACGTTTAAATTTTTTGTCAATTTTTGAACCACTGTGAACTGACTCATGAAGTTAGCCAACTGAAAAAAAATATCATAACTAAGGGTAACTTTTTTAAGTACATAGCTATTTCAGATTTTTCGAATAGAATTGAAAATTTGAGAAAAATAAATGTGGGGGCTATACAGGAATTTTTTATTTTAGAGTATTTTTGAACCCATATTTCACCCCAAACAGCAGGACCAAGGTCAAAAAATAGTAAGCCATTTTAACAATCAGTCTTAAAGTACATGACTATCACGGATTTAA
>JAOPUG010000007.1:22363947-22374718 GCA_027564375.1 Micropterix facetella | reverse complement strand
AAACAAAATAAACGGTGGAAATAGCGAAAAGAAATAAATACAATTAACCATAGTTAGTTTTTTTAGAGACGTTGGAGACGTTAAAAAATGACGGTAGAGAGGACAAACTGCGCGATGGACTGCACGACGCGACTCGCGGCGAAGCGGTTTGGACGATGTAATGGACTAATAAGCATATACATTGCATTTCATATATATTTTTTTTTTAATTTCAACATGTTTTTTGTAACATCGAACGGGTCACTAACATCCACACAAAGTTTTTGGAGATCTTGTTCTCTCAGAGCAATTAGAGCGGAAGGACATTTGTGACGTCATGATATTAATCTCTTGCGTAACCTTTGAACCCCTTCCAGACAGTAACTCCTCTTCATTGAGGAGGTCATTACAGGAGTGGAACAGTGGATCTCTTATGGTTTACGCGCTCAGTACAGATAGTTTTTTTAGACTATCCTGAACATCCTGATACAACATCCTACCCTGAACATCCTAATACATACATATAATTGAATAATCATATGGGCCGAAGTTTGAAAAACAGTTTGTTTTCCCTCTGCTCTAGGAGATATTTTCTAATAATTGATGAGAAACTGTTGCACAATGCAATAACGTTTTTTAAAAATACTATTGTCGCGCTACTTTAGAAGTTAGAGTAAAAATATTGAAAACAAACTTTTTTTAAAAATATTTCACTATTAGGTATCATTTGTTATTGCCACAATCCACTGAATAAAATATTTAGAAAAATAATGTAAAACGAAAGAAAATCTACTCATGGTTAATAGTAAGTACAAACGGAGCTGCCATGGAATTCACCGACCAGAATCGGGCCGATCATATTACTACTGTTACACTTTTCGGGAGTGAGCGGTGGACTCCGGACTAACGGCTGTGGTAGGTTTGGACAGCTGTTTTGCCACATGTGAGTGTATACCTTACCACCCATTCACTCCCCCTTCTAAGTCATAATATTTGAGATGCGGAAATCGCGGTTTTTGATATTTCTTCTAGGAATGAGTTAATTCATTTCCTGGAAAGACCAAGATCCTTAAATAATTGAAAGAGAGATTTGGCTGGGAGGTCACGAGCGACTACTTTCGCCGCACGAAGGTGAACAGTGAAGCCATTCCGAGTGACGGCATTTGCGAGATCATGACATTTATTTAATTTGTATTCGTGGTCTTTTGGGACATTTAATTCCCATGGAACAGTTAATTCCACGATAAGAGCCATCTTTCGAAATAGGGAGTACAATTTATGACATACGGTCTTGACTCGAAAGCAGTGGAAATGATTGAAGTAACTTATTTACGTTTTGGGTGCGTCTGTTCAAACATGAAAAGCATGATATATTATTTACATATAGAATACTGGAATGGCATAGAGAATAGGAAAATAAAATGTCAGAAGGCAACCATCAAGACGGATCGATGTCATACCTCTATTTTTACGCATTGCTCCTCAGTGGACAAGGATAAAGAAATTGACATGAACTTTCGTGTCTAATTGAATAACGGCAATCAATAGTGTAATCTTCCCCCTGTGATTTCTTGCTGGCGTTTTGGAAGAATATATTATTCTTTAGAAAAATAATGGATGTTGTGTGACCAATATATTTTGAGGGTCCGGAAAGTGAAAGAAATTACCCCACTATTTATTCTACTCGCACCATCGCTGTGTATTTGAACATCCTCCATGCCAAGGTGGTGATGATCATGGTCTCGGTCACCTACGATGTTGATATGTAAACGATATGGAACTTATACTTAGGACATAATGAAAGTTTCTGAATTCTGATATAGTAAAACACTTATAAAGCTTATATTGTATTTGCTGTTTTTTTAAGTATTTTCCCTGACAATTTATACACCTTTTCATTCTTTGAAACCATTGGGAAAAGCAGTTGATCCAGTCTTCTTTAGAGGTCTGCTCAATGGCTTCTCGGAACGCTATTACCGCCGCCGCTTTTCTGGGGTCATGAACCATATACCCCAAAAAGTATCCTTAATTTTTGGAAAGAAAAAGAAATTGCAGGCTGCAAGGTCCAGTCTGTGTGGGGTATGCATCATTAATTCCACGTTTGAGGTCTTCAAAAACGCCATTGTCATCTTCTTAGCGGAGTGGACGGATGCATTGTTGTGATGGAGGACTAATCTGCTTGCTTTTCATGAATGTTTTCTAAAACACTGTGCAAGCAAATGTTAACGTACTAATCTACAGTTCACTGGTTTTCAAGGAAATTGTCGTGCAATGTCCCGTCTTGCTAAGAAAGAAGCAACCGTCATTTTATGAGTTCTTCGACCTTTCTTGACTTTCGTCAGCAAATCCTCCAAAGGAAAGACCCACTCTGCCAATTGACTCTTTCTTTCAGGTTCGTAACAGTATACCCAGCTTTCGTCTTCTGTTACGATATCATATACTGCTCCTATCATAGACCCTCCGTCATATTATTTTATCACACCGTTCTACACGCTGTCGTTTTTCAGCTTTTATTAATTCATGCGGTATTCATCCCGAACAAAGCTGCCAAGCTTTCAGGTGTACGTGCAAAATTTTTTGCACTTGGCTGATGCCAATGCTTAATGTTGTACAAATTTACAGACATGTCAATTTTTTTATCCGATTGAATTAGTTGTTGTACAGCATCAATGCTAGTTTCTGTTACCGCTGTCGCTGGCCGGCCTTTGCGTGAATCGTCTTGGAGATGAATATGTCCACATTTGAATTCATTATACCAGAATTGCAAAGCTACGAGATGGGGCTTCTCACCAAATTGCATTCTTTAGCAACACTCTTGTTGACTTAATTTAACCGGAGCAAAAATCAGAAAAAATTATATATCTAAAATTTTCATAACCCATCGTTACGTAAACGATCTATTTTTAATATGGTGCCACAAAGAAAAAACAAATGTGTCTGCAGGCAGAGTTCCATTTTTAAAAGTAATTTGTATATCTTTAACGCATGGTGAACAAGTGGCCATTTCCAGAACTTTCAGTATGGCCCACGTAAGAACAAATAATTTCTAAAGTGATTTTTTGGTATTTGATTATTTTTGTTGAAGTGAGAAATACATAAACAGATACTCCTGTAGAAATAGTTTCATGATCGACCATTCTGAGGACAAATAAATGATGGTTGAGAATAAAGAATAATTTGATGGTTGGTTAATTCAAACCCATTTGTATTATTATGCTCAAAAATCAGAGGATGGAAATCGTTGAAATAAAACATACATGATAAGCATTGAAGATTATTTCATTCTATCAGTTTTATTATCAAATAATATGGAAACAGTACAATATTTTTTTATAAATAATTCTGAAGCATATACAATCATCTTACATTTGCAAAATATGGTTATGACTATGACTATCAAACTCATAAATAAAGGTACTAGTTTTTTTTATTAAAAATATTCAACTCTTATAATTTAACAGTACCGAATAACTACTCAATAAGCATTAATGCTTGGACAAATTTAACGTGAAATGAAATCATTTAATGACAATTTGACTATTAGAAGCGGTGCTAGGTGCTCGGAACTATTTTAAAAACTGGACCGATGCGAATAAAAACGCGACGTAGGACGGACCGCAGCTCCGGCTTGAGATCGAAGCAGGTGATCTCGCACAGAAGTGGGTAGTAACTGGAAACGTGTGCCGCAAACTGAAATAATAAATAAATACAAATTGAGGTGCCATGCAATACTTAGTAGTGCAAAAACGCCGAAAAGCGGATGTCAGTAATAAATACAAACGAAGTTGCCATGGAACTCACAGACCGAAAGCGAGGGTGAACGGTGTACTCCGGACTGATGTCCGGCGCAGAACGGTCTTTCCGCATGTGATCGTTCACCTAACACCCATTCACTTACCCCCTTCAAAGCCATGAGATTCGAAATCGCAGTTTTAGATTTTTCAAAGGAACGAATTAATTATTTTTCTAGAGAACCCAAGACCCTAGAGATAAAACAGAGATTTGGCTGACAGGCCACGAGCGCCAACTTCCACCGCGTGAAGGTGAACAGTAAAGCCATCCAGGTATTTAGTTTGTACTTGTAGTCTTTGGAGATATTTAATTACCATGTAACTGTCAATTCTACAATAAGTGCCATTTTCCGAGATAGAAAAAAATTAGTTGTACCTGGATGGAGGGCTGTGTATTCGAGGCTTTCAGGAAAAGGACACTGCTTAGACTAAATCGACCAGTCTGAAGCTAAAGCGTTCTCTATTATTGAGAAAGTTTTTATGTTGGAATGTTTTTTGCCTTTTAAGCGTCCGGCAAAAACTGTATTAGATTGGGGTTTTGGAGGGTATTGTTAAACCTTTGTTGGTGCGAGCCACTGATAAGCGATTTACCTCACGAATAACAAGAAGGACTTATACACGGCAACAGGTGTACGTGACCTTGGTCTAACTAAGGCTTGTAACCAAATAAAATATGTATAACTGTGTAAGCAGCGGCGGATCTAGGGGTTTTTTTTGGGGTCTAGATATCCCCCTCTCCCCCCTTAAGGTTGATTATTGTAAACGTTGCAATTGAGTTATAAATAAAAACTTTTATTAGGACAATGTTTTGTTTTATTAGGTACTTGGCGCCAGATCTGCATTTTCAAGTTATTAGGTATTAAAGTCAGTCGTTTCCGATACAATCGCGAAAATTTCAAACTCATAACCCGTGCTGTCCACCGCTGACCATAAAAATCTCTAGAAAGTTCTGTCTGTGCCGGCTGAAGTGTTTTAGGGCAAGCATGATGTGGCGGACCATATTGCTCAATACCTAACGCACGACAAAGAAAGCCACCCAACTAAATACCTAACACACGACAAAGTACGCCACTCGAAAGCGATCATAATTAAGCTCAATAACTAACGCAATACATAGCATAATATCGAATATGGGCGACACAATGGTCATAGCCATTGCGACATTTTATATGAAGAATTTTAGTGCCATAAACCTTCGGCCACCGCAGACTGCGCCGGAAAGGGTTAAGACCCACAGGCCAACAACGAGAAACGACGCTAGAAGCATAGGATTCAGCACATCACATACTACTGACTGGGCTGGCAGTTGACATACAACTGGCTAGCTGGCGAACAAACTGGAAACACGAAACAAACTGGAAACGAAAGATCGAGATCCGCCCGCACATAATATGCGAACAAAGGATGAACTAGGCGATGATTAATGGATCCGATTCTATTTTATTTAGAAACCGTTCCCTATCAATACTGCCCACTGACTAGAACAAAAATAACTAGAATGACTCATGTGGAAAAACCACAACTTCCAGCACGCTGCTCCTGAGTAGAGAACCCCCCCCCCCCCATAGATCCTCCACTGCAAGGGGTATTACTAAGAGGACACAAAACTATCCGTGTATTTAATCAATTTAGTAAACAAATGTAAGAAATATTACCCTTTCATCTGGCGTCTTCAAAATCCTCGTAAGCACCAACAAAAGCAACGATGTCCATGCATCCCTATGAGCTTCGCTGCTAATGCTCGCAAAGTACTCAAGCGCCTCCCGGCATATGGCTATCAAGTACTGCTGGACCGCCGGCCAGTCCTGTCTCCTCGCTTCGTCGCTATACATTTTAAATAAAATCCGTAAGACACAAGCCAACGACTGCGTCTCCTGCTTCAGCATATTTGGCTTGACGGATCCTTTAAAATTAGCCCGCCACAAGATATTCCTCTGTTCATTATTGGTGTTGAACGCTTTGGCGAACCGATGGCTGCACATTAAACATTCAATTAAACGGAGCAGGTGAGGTGAGTTCAGTAGTCTGTACATTCCTTGTTCCTCTCTTTGATATTCGGCGCCAAAACCAACCGAATTGCCTGTTAGATCCGCAGCCGCCAATGCGAGAGTTTCAGCGTCCTCTTTCCGAGAAGTCGCCGGGTAAAATACAATGTTATCAATCGTCTGAATCAACTCCAATTGCACTACGCATTTAATAGACAAACTATTAAAGAGCGAATTTGTGGCCGATTTGGAATCTTCTACGACAGGGTTCCGTTTTAGAATGCCATGCTTGGGTGCATTTTCGTGAATTTCATATGCGGGTTGTTGGTACGAGCCGTTCGCATCCGGCTTCCAAGTGAGTAAAGCGTTTGGAATTGTACTGTTAAAAATATCCAACATGATTTGACAAGTTTTATTCCATGTCGTTTCATCGAATTTCGATCCATTTGATATAACCAAATTTTCTAGGCAGTTTGTTCCAGACCGAGCTAACTGCTCATTATCCTGTTGAACGCACCAATGCAACTGAGCGTACAATTGTTCCAGAAGCAACGTTCCGAGCACGTCGAAATATTGCGAGAATACGTCCACGATGGCGTACAGAGCGTGATTGCAAGTTGTCGTCATCCATTCGCTTTTCTCGAGCTGGTGCTCGGGTAACTTCATATTGTCGAAAATACGGAAGAGTACGTTGAAAAGATCTTTCCACCAGTGCGGACGGAACGACTCCCCGTGAGTCTTGATAATCTCGAATAATACAGTAAGGCCTCTCGTTCGAACGTCTAACTTGCAACGACTGACTACGCAGGAAAGCGAAAATAAGAGCGGAAACCAGCCGCGCAGCCAGACGCGGTCTTCTTCCGGCGCCCCAAGATCTCCTTCGGGTGCAGCGTGTTCGCCGAATAACTGCGGGGAAGACCCAACTGCCGCAGCGCTCGCGCGTACTAACCTAATCGCTTCCATCGAAGTATCCGGGAACTTAGCATTACAAGCAAACTCCGACAGACACTTCACCGCGTCTTGAAACGAGTCGATCATTACCGAAAATTGTTTTTCATAGAGTTCTGTGATTATTTTGCCGGTGGTTTGGAAAGCGAGATCGACTATTGGCTCTTCTTGATCTGCAGCGGCTAAATGAAACACAGAAAAAATATTCTTCCAACCGGAGCGAATGTTATGGGCCTGAGAATTGACCATCTGTGCAACACAGCGCACGACCATATCCCGAATCGTTGGAGAATTATTTTTCTTCATAATATGCTCGAAAGGCCGTAGGAAATCTTTTTGAAAACGGAAGTTGGCAAATTCTCCTTTTTCGATGAACTTCATCGACAGTTGTCGCAGAGAATCAACAGCGAAGAATGATATATCCTCATTTGTACTGCAGCCCACGGTGTTGAAGTGATCTCCGAGCACCTGCCAGATTCTCGACCACTGCAACCGAATTCTACCCATGTTGTAGTACGATATTTCTACAATCTTCTGCAGAGAGAACATTCTCGGATTTGCCGGGTGGCTCAATTCATCCAATGAAACTTGGCACAAGGCCCTAACGAAATCAACGATCGCGTCTCCGTCTAACCTAGTCGATCCTGTAAAAATTCTATCAACTGCGACAACGACGCTCTGTGAACTCGTTTCTCCAATATGCTCCTTAACGCTCGGATCTAACGATATCAAACTGAACTTGAAGATATCGACTTGCGGTTTAATATTGGATCCGGTCAGATACTGCGGTCGGACCCCCGTTCCAATCAACTGTGCCAGCTCCAATTGAGAGATACATTTAACGATATCGAGCCAACTCGTCCCGAGATAATTCCCATCTGTATGCGCCACGGTAATCAATGTTTTTATGGTATCAATATTTTTCGCTTTCATTTCGGTCATCGGCGAATTTGCAGTAAGCAGAGTAAATCTCGCTAGAGCTTGAACGTATGCATCACGTTCAAGAGTCATATGAAAAATGCAAGCGATGCGAATAGCGCAGCGGATTCCGTCCAAGCAAAGCGATGCTATCTCCGGATCGTCGCAATCTTGCAACCCGACGGAAAATGCGGCTAAGAATGGGGTCCACGCCATTTTAAACATGGGTCGTACATGCTCCAAGTGTTTTGCGGTTGTGAACGGCATCTGGACATGGGAAACGGACTCCATCAAATTTTTAGCAGCTGTTGAAATCTGCTCCATTTCCATGTTCCATATAAACTTGCGCTTCTTTTCATTCGCGATCATTTGTTTCCCGGGTTTGTTGGATGTTGTTTTCATTTTGATTTCATGACCAGCGATTTCGTCGTAGATCTGCGATAAGTATTCGCGAGGTAAATCATTGTTATCGCTTATTCCGCTGTTTAGCTTGATATATTGCTCTTTCGTCATTTTATTTTTCACTTGAGGGGAATGTAAATCAGTCGTTAGCATGATGATCGAAAATGCGAGCACGTATACTGTGTCAGCACTTGTGAACAGGTGATTATTTGGATTGCATTCGCAATAGCGCGATGCGAATTTTTCCATTAATCTGTCAATTTTCTGCGCTTCTCCGGGCAGTCGGAATCCTTCTAGAAAATAGCGCAAAGCTGCCACTATATCGGAATTGGTAAAATTCATGATATCGACGTATGAATACATGACTTCTTTACTGTGATCATCATTTTCTCCTAGGTATTCTCCTATGAATGTTTTATCGAGTCGCTCGTCGGTTTGGAGCCATTCCGCTATCTCTCGATTTGAAGTCCCCAGCAAGCCTTGTTCTTGCAGAAATGCTACTCCTTTTCGGGGTTTGTGGTTGAACATGTCGATCCCGGATTCCCAAACTTCTTTCTGGTGTTTCAAAACTTCAAATTGTTCCGGGGAGTCGGGAGCTTCTCTGTTTCCTGTTATGCTGGATCCTGTCGAATGGAGACTGAGGCTAGAGCCACCGTATGAAACCATACTCGGCTGATCGATGTCTTCTTTAACCGGCCTCTCTCCGAGCGAACTTTGAAAATTGGGATTGATGTATAAATCTTTGCTCCATTCGACCATGCATTTAAGAATGGATACCAAACATTCTAATCCCCGAATTCGCATAGATTTTTCTTGATTGGGTGTAGCTCCAAGTTCTAAAGCGTGTCTCCCTTGCGCGATCTTCGATAGATCATTTACCAATCTTTGAAATAAATTCGCTGCCGATAAGTCGCAATCGTAGTTAACGTATATATCGACAACGCTTTGCGCATCTCCACATATTCTAGTCAACGCCTGAATAACCATCCATTTATGTTCAAACGTCGAGCTCGACGTCTCCAAAATATTCATAAAAATTTCCTTGAAAAATACCTCAATCTGCATTTTCAAGTGCATCTTAAAGTTCGATAAGAGAGCTAAGAATATCGCCAGCGATAATTCAAACACCTCTGGTATCGAACTTACGCCGTTCTTCGATAAAGCGACGCATAAATACTGTTTTATAGCAGTTATAAACATTTCATTATTTCGAAATACGGGTCCAGCGTTTTGCAGGATCGATAGCAGTAAGTGCAATGAGAGGACCTTCGAACGTAATTCGTGTGATTTCGGATCGGGCGTCCCTTCAGGGAGGGGCTTCATTGATAATTTACAGAGCGCTCGAAAAACGAGGAATGCATCTTTCTGTAGAATATGTGTAAACTTAGCGGTAACGGAATGATCATTTTCAGAGGTGACATCTACGCTCTCCTGTGACGGTATCCTCATGATATTTGTGTCGTTAGTCTGCTGCTCTGAACTCGCCACGCTTCCAGTCTCTTGAACATCGGTCCGATTCTCTCCCAACACGTGATTAACGGCACTATCCACTATACTATTTACAATCTCTAAGGCCAAAGTTTCAATTGAATTCTTCCTTTCAGTCTCTGCGGGTGAATCGCTCTCGGCTGATTCGTTATTATGATTATTATTATCGCTTGGAAGGTTATTTTCGCTCGAAATCGATTTAAAATCGCCGGATTGTGCCAAATCTGACTCAATCGCCTGATTCTCCATCTTTGTAAAAATAACGTTTAGCATTTGCGTCAAAGTTGCTCGGGCGGTGGTTTGATTGATAAGATTCTTGCTCGCCAGGTATATGTTGTAGCAAGTTCGTACGGCTAATAACACCGTACCTTCGTGCACTTCGACGTGCTGACTCGTTACGACGGTTAGCAAAGCTTTTATGATTTGCAACTGAACGCCTTCATCGGTCTGCGGTCCGGCGAAGCAGCCGCATATCGTTTCCACGATACGGTCGATGAGTAGTTTCCCGGGCGTCGTCGAATCGGGAATGTTGCCAGTTAGGTGACCGTACGCGATCAACTTTTGTAGGCAGTCCAAAGCGGTGACAACGATCCTCGAAGCTTTACTCTGGCACGCAAGCTCGAACGGCAGGAAGTATTTCTCGGCGGTGATAACATTCGCTGTGTCATTTTTCGGCAAGGGCAACGTGCCGGATACTTGCAAGTTGCCATTCTCGAGCTGTCCACCGTCCTTGAGTTCATTCTTGATTTCCTCTGTAAAAAAAATATATGTATTAGGAGCTAGTCATGTTCCAGATTTCAAACTAATTAAACCAATACAGTAGATTACCGTTCAGTGTAATAAGTGGCACAGTTGTCTAGAAATGTACAATTTCACTCCTTGAAATATGCAAAGAAGCTTCTCTAAGAACAAAATTGAAAACGAAGTGTGCGACTTCACGAGCCCTAAGGGCTACCATAAATCGTATTACGATTACTCGACATCCGTGCCATTAAGCGAAAAGTCCAAAAACACATTGTGACACATGGCAGGCACACAGTGAGTCGAGCGAGTGCACGCGAGAAATTTCCGGCCCCCATCCGCATCACGGCAAAACAAGATCTTTTAGCGTAATGTACCCCTCTGCTCACTTCCTTTGCAACCTACCCCCACCATGCCTTGCAAGCCGAGAGTGCGCTTACTGTTCTTTTTATACTGTGGAGTAGCCAAATAAATGAACATGTCTACAAAAGGTCACATTAGAAAGATAATCATGTACTA
>JAOPUG010000007.1:22333760-22344829 GCA_027564375.1 Micropterix facetella | reverse complement strand
ATTTAATAATATACGAGGTTTTTCAACGAACTTTATTGTTATATCGCCCCGAGATGAAACGTACAGAATTTGGACAATAGATATCCACGATTCAACTACGCCACTGCCCATCAGAATCCAACGCCTTACGGCAAGACACTGGAAATTGCTACCCAGCGGGCAGCCTCACCCCTTGACTACAAGATTAGGTCGAATTTCTCCGTTCACCCATCTGTCACAGGCTCGAAGTCGGTTGCGCGACCTCTACCTATAGTATTATACTCCGAAATAACGCGGATCTGTGGCGTCCTTTACTCGGAATTCCACCCGAGATCGGGTGGCTATCGGATCGTTTCTAAGGATAGGTAACGACAGGTCAACATCTACCCTCGCGTCTTAAGAAGCATTGCGCTTCCAAACCCCCCGGCTATTATAATTCGTCAGTTGAGCAAGGCAAATACACCGATCAATACATCAACCGTCCAGGACCGCGCGAGGTGTTTCCCCAGATCTAACCGCAATTAGCGGGCTTACCGGTTTAGTCCCTCTTCGAGGAGGATGCCGGTGAGAGTTGAGCTGTTAGTCGGATCGACCCAGTTGACAACATTGGCTATATTACCCGAGCTGCACGGCCTCATGAAGCCCCCGGTATACCGACCAGTATGTCAGCCGCTCATTTCCGCCCGAGGTATTCCCGCAGATCCGCCGCACAGCGGTTTCACCCAGGTTTCACCAGGTTAGTCCCTCTTCTCGGAGCCTCCCGGATAGGAGCTGCTCCGTGAGTTGGGTCGACCAAGTTGACATAAGCGGCCATCTGGCTCAAGCTGCAACGGAACCATTAGGAACTGGTTAAAAGTAGTATTGAATATTTACATAAAAACGCTTTTGCGTGCGCTTCGAAGATCTTAAATTAATCAATCACCTGCGCAAAACAAAGTATCCGTTGCATGCCATATAATCAATACCTATCTCAAATAAAATCTAATTAGAAGTGATCAGAAGGTTATCAATTATAAATAGGATAGCGCACGCTATATGATTATCGTACCTAATCGCATCGTAATCGATCCATCAATTAATTATTGTACAAATTCCAGGTAAAGGGTTTAATTGCTCTGCCGAGGCTTATACTGTTCGCGTCAGAGGATGCGCACTATTCTACGAAGAAGATGGCCGCGTTCATGGGCTTGGGACAGGAGAACGTCTGGGAGGTCAAGACGGACAGGCGTGGCAAGATGAGCACTGTGGATCTCGAGAAACTGATCGGAAGAGCACTGGACGAGGATTCTGTGCCGTTTATGGTGACGGCCACGGCAGGGACTACCGTTCTAGGTGCATTCGACCCTATTTCGAAAATAGCCGACCTCTGCAAGGCAAACAAAATGTGGCTGCATGTAGACGCTGCCTGGGGCGGAGGGGCGTTGGTCTCCAAGAGATACAAACATCTTCTCAAAGGAATCGAAAGGTAGGCAATATAAAAAATACTCGACGTATGCATTTATTTGGATGCGCTTATTAGTGCAGGAGGCAAAAGAAGTTTCATTTGCAAAATATGAGCACGCAATCTGTCTTGTGATTCGTGTTTCTGAGGAATCTAGTTCTTTAAAAACGCAAATTGTCGCCACGTGACTCAAATTTTCATTGAAACAAGGATATCATTCTTTAAACTCTGGAGTAATGCTATTGAACTAGGAATTTAAGGGGCAATTTCTCAACGGTCTTTATGTACTAAAAACTACTAACTAAAACGACTAACTATACTATACAGAAACATTTCTGTATAACTACGTTTATACAGAAAATATTCATTCTAAGATTCTAAAAAAAGAACCAACTGATGAAGAATGGCTTGATGATCAGTCGATTATGATCACTGTCAAATAAACTATTATATTCACAGTATAGAATGTCAAAGTGGAATTCCCAGATGGGACTTTTCATTATCTTTGAAGGAATGTAGACATCGTTATTAATCTTCTAATATAGAATTCTCAATCAAACAAACATTGCAAATCTTTTGCTTCTTTTGAAATGTTGACACCTCATTCGTAATAATAATTAGGTGACTTGAAAGTATGTACGCAAACTTACCGCTGCAGATCCGCCAGTGGAAGGTCGCTACAAATCACATACCTACAATCAGTTTCAAATTTTAGTAACAAATACTGCGAAACCTTCGCTTGACAAACAAGTACACAAACCAAAAAATATTACAACTAAAACAACAAGGGTTTTAATTTTAGTCATTATTTTATTCCTGGCCCTTTTTTGGAGTAACGAATTTGGTTACGTTTGAGGAGTAAATTTTTCTTATTACCTTATAATGATAACTTGTAACTATCTAGGTATAGGTAATACCGAGATTTTCGATGACAATTGAAAAAAAAACCGAACATTATTCTACTTTCGTTTTCCAATTAGTTTTTTATCGAATTAGAATATCAAAAATCGGCTTAGATATGCTTCAACATATGGACGTACCTATAAAAAAAGTCTGAAGAAAATGAATAACATCATAAACATCAAAGAACGACGCGTATGATGACATTTTAGTCCCCATGCGATTGGAAAACAAGAATGATCCTCGTCAATGATTTCACTAGTACCTTTGATTATATATTATTCTATAATCAATGCTAGTACCTAGGTATTTATTATATATCTTCGAGCGCCATGAAATAATTGTATACGATCCCAATTTTTATTTATCTGAACGCCCGGCAATGGTCTAATTAGTCTAGTTCCACTTCTTTTATGTGGGGTAGTGGCTACTGATGTTGAAACCACCCCCCTATTGTATAAAAAGCCTACCCGTTCGACATTTAGACTAGGTTCTAGAGATACACTGCGAGACCTATTCAACATAAATTAATATCCTCACCGTTGTTTCTCAATTAGTGCGGCCCACCCGGCGGGGGGGGGGGGGGAGCGAAGTCTTACAATCTTGCAAAAATGTAACGACATTAAATAGTCCAAAAAGACTTTTTTCGACATTCCACATGCAGACGGACACATACATTTTTTTGTGGTGTAGATGGACTCTAAATTCAGAATTAAAGTTAAAACATCCAGAAATACTTTACTCGGCGTTTTACATGTCCCAGAGTGCACCTAAACTCAAAAAGAAATCTTGGCTGTCTGGATGTTACTATGCACGATAACTCGAATAAACTATGCCCGTTTTAAAGTTTTATTTCGCCAATCGATAGGTATGGCGAATGCGCAGAGACCAGTTGATTTTGGGGTATGTACGACCAAATTTTTGAGGTCTGTACGAAATAATGCGTGAAGGTCTACCTTAGTATGGGCATCTAGCGAGATAAATTTTAAACCTAATATAATAAATGTGTGAAATTTTAAATTAATTAAATTACTTAGATAGATATGATAAATTTATAAACACATTGATGATGTATTATTTCAATTTATTGTTTTTTTTTTTTACTTTGTTCATCTTCTTTGACTGTTTCTGTTATCTATCTTGAGCTTGTTTTTATTTAATGTCATACCTGGAAGCTCAATTTTTTTATTAGCTTAATTAAATACCCAATGTAGTGCTGATAAAACAGAAAATGTAATATATTTAATAGATTTATTCATTCCCAAATTCATTACATTTATAACGCGATGTACAAGGAACATTTTTTTAAATTTGATTTTCTTGCAGGGCTGATTCAGTAACCTGGAACCCCCACAAGCTCCTGAGCGCGCCGCAGCAGTGCTCCGTCTTTCTTGTCCGCCACAAGCGAGTCCTCGCAGAGACGCACTCCTCTAGTGCCGAGTACCTCTTCCAAAAAGACAAATTCTACGACACCCAGTACGACACGGGAGACAAGCATATCCAGTGCGGGAGGCGAGCGGACGTCCTCAAATTCTGGCTGATGTGGAAAGCAAAAGGAACGGAAGGGCTGGAACGGCACGTGGATACTCTCTTCGACAATGCCGACTATTTCCTCGCCGCCGTCAAACGGAGGGAAGGCTTTGAGCTCGTGCTTGAAGAGCCTGAATGTACAAACATCTGTTTCTGGTACATCCCGCCCAGTTTGCGAGGCGAGAAACACTCATCAGACTACTACTTACGCCTTCATAAAATTGCACCGAAAATAAAAGAACGTATGATCAAGCAAGGGACAATGATGGTTACATACCAACCGAAGGGTAACCTACCAAATTTCTTCAGGATTGTATTCCAGAACTCAGCGTTGGATCACTCGGATATGATCTACTTTATAGACGAAATCGAACGACTCGGAAATGACTTATAATAATTTGAGTAAATATTAGAGAATTAGTAGCACATTTTCCAATATTTATGAACAATTATTATTTTATGTTATGTTATAAACATTCAAAATCAGTTCCTCCACTAATCGACCCTGGTAGATGTGCATGCAAGTAATAGAATTAAAGTAATAGAAACCTAATTAAAATGTATGTACACATTGTTAGTTATTTATTTGCTTATTCTGCCATTCCACTAATTTAGCTTTGAAGTACAAACATAACAAATGAGATTGAAGACATTTGAGAACAAAACATACGCCCCATCTAGGGCTTCATTAGGGCCTTTGAGACGTATCCTCAAAATGTTTTATAACAAACAGTACCTATCATAAGTTTTGTATGCCAACTTCATAACAACAATATTTCATAAAGCTAATGTTATAATAAAATTAACATAAGACTAGGAAATCTCCAGACGTGGTAAGATAAAGAGTTTCATGAATCTACATCACAGAGTTGAAGCTGAAGATGATAATCTTTCCCAAAATACAAAATCAAAACCACCAATCGTACTATTTCAACAATTTTTATGGCACGAATTTACAAAATTGTTCAATGAAAATTAACAAATTATCTTTTAGATCACTAGTTAAATATCATTTACAATACAATAAGTATGTATATCCCTTGAACAAAAGCTTTGGGACCTATGCATTCAAGAAACTTTAAATATCACTATAATTAAATGTTAATGTACTGAAGTATCAACTAAGTTTACAGGTACGGTTACCTGTAGTTTACAGGTACGCTTGATGTCCATCAGTGTATTCACTAAGTCCAACAACTTTGTGATGCACTATTTATATAGGACATTACAATAGTCCAGACAGTTGTGTGCTAAATGATTTTAGCAATGGCCAGATTCCCAGAAATCATTCAATTGTTTCAATTACGATAATCTTTCCTAAAATCCAAAATCAAAACCACGAATAGGAAATATTTCAACAACTTTAATGGCTCGAATTTACGAAATGGTTCAATGAAAATTATCAAATTGTCTTTTAGATCACTAGTTAAATATCATTTACAATATAAAAAGTATGTACGAGTATATCCAATGAACGAAAACTTTGCGACCTATGAAGCTTCAAAAAACTATAAATATCTATAATTAAATTTTAATGTAGGTACTTAAGTATCAACTAAATGTACAGGTAACTATGGTTGATGTCCATCAGTGTTATCACTAAGTCCGACAATGTTGTGATGCGTGATCACAATAGACCAGATAGTTGTTGTTGTGTGCTAAACGATTTCAGCAATGGCCAGAATCCCAGAACTCTTTCAATTGTTATCCGAGTGGCTGAAAATATACAATTTATTATATTAGTATAATTTGTTTCCGAGGGTAACAATAATTCGCATAAAGATGATTCGTTTGGTGGTCGCTGCTATTTATCGCAATAAATTTAGCATTTATCTATATCGTAGAGAGAAAAAATGTTTAGTACTCTTTCTAGCTTAATTTTCAATATATTATTTATTGTGTGCTGGAAAGTGCAAAAACAAAATTTAATTTGCCGAAATGTCTTGTGGTGGCTGAGTTGCAGTGTTTAACATAGCAAGACTTTTGTGTCTTTAGAACAGTTGGTCTTACCGCATTACGAGGCCGCTGATCAGTCATAGCATCAGCTAATCTATTCATAGCGGCTGCTAAGGCCAGTAACGCATCGGCTTGGTTCTGCATGGCAGTGCTCATTGCGTGCATGGCATCAGCTCTTTTCAGATCACCTTCCGCACGCTTGAGCTCCATATCCACAATCATCGATCGAATCTCGCTGAGAGCTGATTGTAACCCTGAAACAACAATGACTAGCAGTCAAGGAGCGCCATACCATCACCAGATGGTCGATTTTTGCATCTATAGAGAATATGTCGTATACGAGATGACATCTTCTTATTACTTTCATATCCTACATTCGAATCTAAGGGCATCATCTCAAATACAATAATCTATTATCTTAATAGATCTCTCATCTCATATACAATAATCTATTATAATCTTTACAAAAGTACCGAACTGTATTTTTTCTGCGCAAACAAATGAACCACAGGAAGAGTTCTTCGATGCGTGGAGTGGCATTCGCATGAGATTTTTTCCGGCCTGTTGAAAGCGCCAGTTGCTGGCAATCGACCTATGATTGCAATGAGGATATGTAGTGAGTGACCATCGAATTGTCGAGGATAGAATGTCTTTTTAGATACCATAACAATTTTTACCAAAAGCTTGGCGATATCCAAGTGGAAACCAAACACGAGATCCAACAGGTTTGCGGAGACGACGTCAAGAGCATCAGTGGACAGCAAACTGCATCCCGGTAGGCCGTCAACAAGCCAAAATGACGATGTCTATGACCAATAGTGGGCTTTCACACATTCCACTTTCCCAAGATTCCTGTGGTATATGGCTATTCGCTAAGTTGAAAATGCCACTGAAAGGGATCGATTCGAATAAAGATGTTTTTCAGAACACGACGGCTCAGTTGGGCACCATTTTGCAGAAGTATTTCCAACAATGGGGCAACCGCTGGAAGGACTACTTTGAAGGAGCTTTTGCCATATTAAGGTATTTTTGCCGACCAAAGACTAGATACTTTTTGAATACTTAGTTTCGCTCCAAAAATCGACCCATAAGTGTTTAGCATTTATCTTTGCCTCCTCGACCTACATTAATGATATACATTTGATGGGCAATTAGAATGGTGATTTTTGCTGCATAAATCAGAATAAAAAATATTATACCCGCTTTATCGGAATGACTGCAGGTATGCGCTGATAATTTCAGTTTAGGCTGGTTGAAGGGGGACTGATAAACTGGACCACTCTTATCTCTCTCTCCCATCCCCACAGCAGGTGCACGTAACGTTTTGTAGAATATGGTTGGTTTGAAAATATCCATAGAAAAATGAATTATGACACTGCAAACAAATCTGATTATCATAGAGGTGTTGAAACGACGACATGGTGATTTCCAAACCAATGTACCTACGTAAGAGGGTAGCTTCAGCAGTCGCATTTAGTCTTAAATTAGTGCCATTGTGGCTTACCCCCACCTATGCATCTATTGGCCACCAGTCCATGCAATAGAGCTTGCAACCAGTTCACCTGGGAGAAGTCACAGAATGCAAGAAGGGCAAAAGCCATACACATCAGCCATAGTAGCCTCAAATATTTCCTCTCTTCTTACAACCAAAGCTGGGCATGTTTATATTACATGCTCAGCCAATATCCCCATCCCGCAACCTCTGCAAGCAGGGTCGTCGATTATCCCTGGTGCGTGCACATGTTTGTTGTCAGCAGTGCCCGGTTAGCATGCCTAGTTATATTCTCAGTGTGGGGAATAGGGTAAAACCATATTGATAAGAAAGTTTGCTTGTTTCACTACTCTCATTCACAAACAATCAGAGGCTGGGGTTTCTAAAAACGACCGCAGCTAAAACTACTAAAAAGCCGAATTAATCATTTAATGATTAATTCTACGCTTTAATGCTTTCATTTTGGTAAACATCTGTAAGGCGGTAGGTTTTTTTTTAAACAATTTTTCCCATAGCTAATTTTAGCGGCTGTCATTTTAAAAACTCCATCCCAATCAGACTATGTGAGGTGAGGGTACATGATGGCAGATAGACACGGAGGCCGATAAACTAAACGAGAAGGAAAAGATTTTGCAAGACCCGGCAACTGGAAGATGGTCACTTTAATGGCTGATTATAAAAGTTACCGCTTCGTAGTCGGGGCCTCCGTCCATTTCGCGCTGCTGATCTCAATGACGCATTTGTGGAAGCATTCGAGGTTTCTGGGCGGTTTCTCATGTTTAACTCAATAACTTCCGAACTATTTCTTCGCAATAATGTCCGACAGCAATACGGAAGCAGGTAGAAATTATCGTTATCCTTTTATCTTCGGTAATCATTTAAAAAGTAGATCTGTTTTCGTTCTCTCCTTTGTTGTGACAATTGACAATAATACCCTTGAATTTTTCACTTTTTGTGAGGGCGCCAATTTGCAGGTGATAGATTTGCACAACTGTCACTTCGATAACGTCAGGTTTACCGGAGCCAGATTTGCAGCCAATATATTTGCATTTGACATATTTGCAAGTGATTGCAGCTGCCATTTTTGCAGACCCAGTATAGCTGTTTCATTTTTGCTAACTAGAGACAAAAAAACTTTTTTTTAGTAGCAAAATAAAGTTAAAGTTTTTAATGCAGATATATTGCATTTAAATTTAAAAAAAACATTTAAAATGATATAAAATGAAGTGAATTTAATATTTATTATTTGTTTATAAAATTATAATTTTATGAAATGATTATAAATTAATATTTGTTGAGTTACGCTACGTTACAAATTTTAATTAAGTTTTTTTTTGAGTTACGTAGTGTTTTCCAAATACAAAAACGTTAGTTTTATAAGATTTATTTATATATGAACCAGGACATGAAACATTACAAATGAACGCAAAAATTGCCTAAAGTAAGAAAATAATCTTGGAATTTACGTGCAATAACTTTAATGTGGCAGCGAATCATTACATGGGTGGGTGGCAATCCTGAGGGATATTTTCTTGTTTTTTTCCTGATCTAGCCTGCTTCTTCCTTCATTGTTTTCATTCCAAGTAGTCTGGGAGATTTCCAGTTTTGTAAGAAATGCATGTGTCGCATTGATCCTTCTTTGGCTGGAATAAGCTCAAATTTTCTTGCAAAAATACCTTTTCAAATGTCTATCGACTTAGTGGTACCTTCGCCTTTTTCTTATATTTGTCAGCGTACAGCTCATATAAAATTGAGTTTTATTTGTGACTATTTGCTGAAGATATGACCTGGTGCGTGATTTCCGGCAATAATGTGAAGGAAGTTTTAGGAATTGATTAAAAAAACTAGCCGTATATACCGACGTTTCATTCATTGCGGTGGTACAACCTGGGATAAACCCTATCACCTAGTAAGGTAAGAAGGAAAATTATTATTATTTACATATTTGAAACAGTTTTTTTACTTACCGGTGTATGCTCTTGCTGGGAGATACAATTCGCTGTCATCCAAGTCTTCAAGTTGGGTGGTAGGTTTCTTGTTTGTCATTGTTATTGAATTGTAAAATGGGCCATTATAAGATGATCGATATACAATGGACTTCCTATTTTTTGAGAATTGACGTACAGATCCCTTATTTCTTAAATTTTGAAAGGACTGTTCTTTCTAACTGCAAAAATCAACACTATCCTTAAAATGGCATAAAACGTTCGCCAACTGGTGCCAACTGACTGATCTTTTACAGCACAAACAAGCGCGACTTTCGACGCATTGTGCTGACATCTCTTGTTTGTGTGAATTACGCACATACATTCCCGATTATTCCCGCGTACGCCTAAACTTCGACTGGATTTTTAGCTATGGTAGCGCTCATTTTTGCCGAACTTAATTAGTGCATCAATTAGCTCGTCCAATTTTCTACAAGAGGGCGTTATTAGTTCGATTTGGAAAAAATATGACATTCCTTATTATTCCCTCGTGCTCTTTAATGTTCTAGCACAAAAAAACTAGCTACTTATTATATATTAAAATTATTTATTTTCAGGGAGACAACACTCAAGATTCTTCAACTGCCGATCAACAATATTCATCTAACAGTGAATCAACTGTCAATAACGAGGCCCAATCAATATCGTCAAATAATAATAATTCATCTTGCACACCAAAACCGGGTAAAGCAAAAAGGAAAGATGAAACCATAGTCAATGAATTATTGGAATCGGTACGAGATCATTTTAAACGTCCTCGCGCTGTAATATTATTGGCAAAAATGTGGCGATGAAATTGAGGGATTTAGATGCGAAACAAATATTTGTCGCAGAAAACTTAATAATTATTTACTTTTTGGAGCAGAAATAGGACATTTCATTTCCGAGCACGCCTATATTAACATGAGAGATATTTTGAAACAAAACCAACGAAGCTATGTTCCTGCTCAGCAATATTGACAACAGGTTTATTACCAATCCTCTCTTACTTCTAATAGGACATATACCCCTGTGAGTTTTGTTTCTTCAGGAAGTCCTAGCCCACTCCGCCTTACTTTTCCCTCCAGTCAACATTCAGAGGATCTTTCCCAATCATTTCAAACTAGCCATCTACTCAACATTTCCCAAGCCAATTCCTTCTCTACACAAATGCAAACACCTGCAATTCAGGGAAACCTGCCCGGTAAAACAGAGGTGGTTCTATCGATTCCAGATGATTCTGCAGCGACATTCCTTAATAATTTTAGTGTTGATAGTGTATAATTTGTACGTGACAGTTACATTTTTGTAGTTTCTTAATTAAAGTTGTAAT
This sequence comes from Micropterix facetella, assembly GCA_027564375.1. Taxonomy (NCBI): domain Eukaryota; kingdom Metazoa; phylum Arthropoda; class Insecta; order Lepidoptera; family Micropterigidae; genus Micropterix; species Micropterix facetella. The sequence continues at coordinate 22,334,234 of JAOPUG010000007.1, read as the reverse complement.
TTCCTTAATAAATATTACGCCTTATAAATAACAGTGGTTTAATTACTCACCTTCAAATAATATCTTCTAAGAACTTTCTACAAGGCTTCGCCTGTTTCAGGAATGTTTTTTCCAAGCGCTTGAGGTGAAATATATGGTGAAAATTTTAGGTCTTCATAACATCTGCCGGTTACGAGAAATCTCAAATAACTGTTAATCTTTCGTGCGTAGAAATACTATTTCTCATAACTGTATTTTTTTTTTAAATCATAAAGTAACCATTTCAAGTAATTTTGGGTATGTTTTCTCGTCCATTCGGAGATACTTTTTAAAATCTTCAGGTTCGAATTTTAATTTGTTCAATAAGTTGACACGACTATAAGTTTTCCTTTTTCAATAACTAATTTGGATGTGTCACCTGCTACGAGCGAACACGTTCGACTCGTCCACCCCGGAGCGTTTTAATGATATGTTCGTTCTATCACCCCGAGGCGA
>JAOPUG010000007.1:22179472-22195760 GCA_027564375.1 Micropterix facetella | reverse complement strand
ATGTGATAAATATTCGCACATAACATTAGGAAATAATAATTACCTTTAAAAATGCCCAGGGGAAGGAATCTGGAAGAGGAAAGACGAAGAAAATGGGAATAAACTGATTGTCGCATCTGAGAGAAGTAATGGTTAAAAAGCTGAGCTTTATAAGATGTTGCAGAAGATGAGTCCCAGATATATTAATTCCAGAGCCTTGTAGCGTGGACGGTAAATGAGTCGGAGAAAATTATTTTGTGCGGTGGAATCTTCAACAATTTATCGGAAACCTGCGAATGCCATGGAAGCTCAGAAGGATATAAAAGGTAGGCGGTTGATGCCGATGATAGAACGAGAGTTTATGAGCATTTCTCTACTCTGATCTGGCATATTCACAACCGTAGTCCTTTTCCTGACAAGTTTTTAATTTATTTTTTTCGGAAAACCAGGTAAAATATAAATTCCGCAACTTGCCGTAATTTTTTTAATGGTATTTTATTCAATTATTTGTAATACATAGTAAAGCCTGGAAAATAGATGAAGATAAATGTTTTCAGTTCCTTACCTAGCTACTTTGTTATATTCCTAATTTCTAATAGCACGATTTAATGGTCAGAAATTATTCTGACCTGTGTTTAGGTTGAATGTTCAACATTTTGATCAGCGAAATTCGAGAGATTTAGCATTGTAGTATGCATAACAGAGAAAATACCTATCAAGCAAACATACAATTTAAAAGCTTGTTTTACGCCCTTTGTCGTTTAAGATAGCTTTATATCAAGCAGATCTCAAATCTCAACGATAATCTAGATTCTAGGTGGTTATATATATTTGCGTTTAGGATGTTCTTATGCTAACATTTTAAAGCACATTTTGATGATTGATACTTTTATACTCGCAAATATTCCAAACGATGATAATGATCGTTTTACCACGTTTTTATTAACTTGGTTTCTTGTTTGTCTGTTTATCTGTTTGTCTGTTCGGTACAAATTATGCAATATATTTTAAACTAACTTCCCGATATTCGATCATGGTGAAATTTTGCACACACCTTTGGTTCTGAAGACAATACAATACACTATATTCAATATTACGGTAGATCTAATATGGTGGCCGCCACAAGATGACGGATTAACTTTATCTTTACAATCCCCTAGACATGGGTAGGTTAGGTTGTGCTTAAGATGACACTTTTTGTTTTCAAATATTTGAAAATTCAAAGGTGATTAAAAAAAATCTAATGTTACACATTTAAAACGTTTATTTGCGAAGTACAAAAATGAATCTTGACGCTATAGAAAATTTAATAATTAAGATAAAATAAAAAAACACCAAGCATGTACATGTGGGTAAGATGGCATACGTCAGTCTAAGTTGACATACCTAATTATCGGAGCACAATTCACATTATAACAGCTTAGTTATTGGGGCACCATCTCTTACATAATTGGCAACATACTCAATGTTCTCCTGGCTTCGATTTGCCATATAATTCATTACAATAAAGAAATCAACATCATCAGCGTCCTGAGTAACATATTTCACAGGTCCAGCATCCGAGTCATCCTGAAGGACAGTATGTTTCACCTGCTTTTGAGCTCTAATGCTCTTGCAACTTGCGCTTTAGCGTCATCCATAAAATGACTGCCTGTCAGAACCTGAGAACCAGTGATTTTCCTGTTCGTGTTTCTTGCTTGCCCCGTAGACACTGATTTCGGAAATGGTAAACTCTCATTTAGCATCTCCTGTGTGGTAGACGATCCAACAATGACTTGGCAATCACCCAGGCTGGCAATCTCAACTTATGATTTGTGTATTTTGTTGAATTTATTAGACAATCCTGCTTTTGTTGTAAATTCAAGTGCCAATTTTCTTCAGTGGTGTTAAACCCAAAGAATCTCTATTCAAAATGCAGTAAATGCTCCACTAACAGTTGTGCTATGGCCGATTCAAAGGTAGGCTCGAAACAACCAAGATTTACAGGAAGTGTGGCCTGCGGTACGTTGAATGTTTTAGAGGCCTTCAGCCCACCATCTTGTTTTCTTTGACGCTTTCAATGGCCTTCGCCATATCTTCATTTGACCACGAGTAACGCGCAGACTATCTTTCATAGTTACCAGGCATCCTGAAAAGAAAATAAAACAGGATTTGAAAGTATTCTTATACGTAAAGAACTTCAGGGTGATTGTCATCTTAAGCAGCGGACAGTTGATATGTCATCTTACCCTACGATGTAAAAAATATTCGCCGTCTTTGGCGACTTAAAATTTTAAGGTTACTTTAATTATTCTTCAATAAACATAACCCATAATAACCACAGTTTATATCAAAGTAGTCAAACATAACAAAAAACTTACCTGATACAAATTTATCGACACAAACACTTTCAACAAAATAATATTTTTGAGTGAAGAAATCAAAACATTCCACACCACACTCAAACAACGAAAGTGGGCGGTCATAAAAGTTTTGAGTAGCGGCGCCATTTGTGAGGCGATATAAAAACGTCGTTTAGGCGCTTGTGGCTCTTATATTTGAACGGATATAGGCACCATGTCATCTTACCTGAGTATGTCATCTTAAGCACAATTCCCCTATGAGATGAAAGGGTTTGACAAGTAGAATACAATAAGCCATGTGACGTCATGCTAAATCGAATATGGCGGCTCGCTTTAAAAACGTTGTATATTTAAAAAAACATTTTTAGGTTGACATAATTATGTTTTTTTTAATGAAATATTATTTCATTCTCTTATAACAAGAAAACTTTTTTTTCGTCGATTAGAATACGTCTTGCATTCGAAAGAGCATGCCTAAAACCCCCATTTCGTTAATTCTATAAATATATTTTTACGCGTTATCTAATAACACTAGTATTTCGTAAACACTAGGATTTCATTTACGATTTCACCAAAACCCAACTGTCCCGTCTAGATGCCCATTTGAGGACAGAGGATTACTTCATGTGAAAAACCTTCGCCATAATGAGGTAGAACTTCTCCGGCAATAATTTTTAACAGCTTAAAATCGAGATGGCCCTTGGCTTACACTGCAAGAAGCTGTGGCAAGAATACACAAACGCCCAGGCTCGCCAGAGGTTTTCCCCCGGATCCGCACACTCGATCCCAACTGTCAACGGTTGCAGGTTGCAGACTGCAAGCAGTGGTCTCGATGGCCCTTCCAGGTTAAGTTCCTCTTCGTCGAGGTTACCAGATGGGAGATGTCCCATGAGTTGGGCCGACCAAAAATCACATAAAGCTGGCCATCATCATGTGTATACATTGTGTATATGTGTGCATGAGACCGTTAAAGATCAGGATTCGTTTGTAAGATACATGCTACGGGCGAACCTGCCACCCCGAGGCGTTTCAACGAACTTTATCGTTACATCGCCCCAAAATGAGCGCAGAACTTGTGGACATGCACAATCCACGTATCAAGCTCCGCCACTGGCCAGTGAAAGTCCAACTCCTCAACGCGAGGCACTGGGAATTTCGAAGCCCAGTGGGGCACCTCGTGCCCTTACTCCCAGATGTGGTCAGATTCTCCGACCTCCTGTCTGGTAGAATTTATTAATTTTTCTACCTAATGTGAGCGGCAATTCTTTCACCCGAGATTGGGTAGCCAACGGATCGCTTCTAAGGATAGATGTCATTAGGTCAACATCTACCCTTGCACTCATAGTCGCATTACGCTTCCAGACTCCCCCGGCTATTCGTCAGTCGAGCAAGGTCGGTAATCCGACCAATATATTAACTGTCCAGGGTAGCCCGAGGTGTTCTCCCAGATCAGCCACATAGTGGGTTCACCGGGTTAGTCCCTCTTTGGGAAGACTGCCGTATAGGTGTTGAGCCATGAGTCGGGCCGACCATAATAACAAAGTTGACCATTAAGACCCGAGCTGCACGGTCCTATTAGGCCCCTATCCGTCCAATTGAGGTTGTCAACTGCTACGTGCGAACCCGGCCACCCCCGGAGCGTTTCAACGATCTGTTCGCTATATCACCCCGGAATGAAACATAGAGACTTAGGGTGAATGTCTCGTAGATTTGTTAATCTACATACCAAGTTCCACCCCAGCCCACGGGAGGCACTAGGAATTTTCAAACCCAGTGGGGCGGGGTATCCTCGTTTTATTATTTACACAGGTAAGAAATACCATAATTCAATGACTCTCAGCACTAGGAAATATGCATTGTTTAGGAGTTTAATGGTTACTTGTAATATGCGAATTAGGACCAAAATTCATAGTGTCCCTATTCTATGGCCACCCACTATATATAAATATTCCAAAGCACTAAATACAGTGAATAGTGCCTAATCAAGAAAAAAAAAAACTGTATTCGGTTTTACAATTATTCAGTTTCCTACTTCTCGTCAGGCTACATAGAACGATTTAGTAAATTCATAGATTTGGTAATTTGATAATGATAATAATAATTTGATAAATTAATAACCGTAATTTGATAATGATAATTGATTACTATAATTTTATGAATTCTATATATTTTAACTACACTTGAAAACAAAATAAAATAATAAATAGGTTAACTAAAGGATACTAAAGTGGTGATTGGAATAATTATAAATAGTATCCAATAGTCAGAAGTGTTAAATCTTCAAACATAATAAAAGCAGATCAAAGGAATAAATTTGACTAAAAAGTACTAAATAGTATTTGGAGTGATAAGATTATCGAAAAATAATAAATGGTATTTAATAGTCAAGTGAATAAAATCAGTAGGTATAATAAAAATATATTAATATTTAAAATGTATACATGCATATATTTTCTTTTTTATAAAATATAAGTTATAATACTTCTTGTTTAGCCAGATTAACAGATACCGAATCTAAGGTGGCATGCGGCATTTTTATTTATTATATATATCTTATGAGAAATACGCAGAGAAATAACTATAAAAAGCTAGCCATATGGGCTATATAATCTTCAGATTCCCAACTTTGAAATAACATATCTCTAGCGTCATTTTTTATATCAAGCTCCTGTTCTATTTATTTAATTGAATTGCACCGCAAAATGTAACAAGTGAGCTTTTCGTGACCGGCAACGTAGGCAGGCAATAGACAGTCAAACATAACGGGCGTCAAGAATTTTTAAAATGTGAAAGTTTCAAGGAAATGATATTACAATATTTGTTTTATCATCAAAAATAACGCATTTCGCCATCTGTGATTAATAGCCTTAACTACGTAGTATAATTAAAAACCTGTTTTACCGACTGGTCACAGACCCCGTGACGTCGTTAGAAATACTGAAATAACCGGACAGCGCGTCTAGCCCGTCAAATTACATATTGTGTCTCTTTTACACACACGTCATAGAAAGAGATACAGTCCTATTTGAGTATCTATTTTCTAAAGCAGTTCGCCGCGTCTCTGTCATATAATTGAGTGACGTTTTGCGTAGTAGTCCCGCAGCTGCATTCACACTTCTCGAAATGTCAATGTCAAAGATGGCGCTGTTGAAATAAATAGAAACATACGCGATTTTTCGTCAACAATGCGAGAGCGGTGATTGATCCACGGTTGTTGCAAAATTATTGTTAAAAAAGAAGCGATGAAAATGGCGACCAACGGTGCGGCGGAGCGTTCGCGCGACGTACGCGGAAAGCTGTCGCGACTCAATTCAAAGGAGAAGCGCCTGGATAGGTTAAATTACCACAGCGGCCACGTTAGTGCCAAAGAAAAAAACGTACCAGGTTCGTTACGGTATTTCAGGATTTTTAAAATGTCGCTTTCTTTGCGCGATTTAGCATAATATAGCAGCGTTTTGATAGTCATTGCGTTGCGCCGTTTTACGTACATAGTGACAGCAGTGTTTTTTTTCATTTGTGGGTTTAAGTTTACATATTGTTTGCGTTCGCTTAAAATTCAACGTATCAGTTGTGTTCCGCTGTTTTTGAGTCATATAACATAACTATTTTGCCGGTGCTACAATAATGAAATTAAGAATAGGAATAAATTTATTTCCGAAATGAGAGCTTAAAAGGTGAGAAGGTCTGCCTAACTAAGCCAAAGCCCATACTAAGGTAAACCCGGCTATATTAGTTGTAAATTTTGAATTGTGCGCACACTTATCGAAGTAGTATAATCAAGAACATTAAAAAAAACATATAATTGCTCTAATAAATAAGTAGTATGTTCTCAAAAGTGTTTTTAATCTAGATAACTGAATAACTTAATAATACCTAATACTTCATGATCAAGTGAGAGAAAATAGTAATTATTACAAAAAATAATCTGAAAATGATCTGACCAATAGGTAGAGCAAGCATAGTATATGGGTATTTTTTGGAATCGTGGTGACGAAATAAACTTGTTGGAATAGGTTTTATGCCATTTTGGACGTCAGTAGTTACCGATCACGGGACGGGCCAAAGTTGCAGATGGATATTGCTACTTTTCCTGTTATTAATTTTAGAAAATATATTCGATGTATCACAGTGGCGATTTGACGGACGTTACATGCCTGCGTTGCCAAGAATGTTTAAGTCGTAGATATCTACCTATTACATCACACTTCAGGAATAAAACGGTACATAGCTAGTTTTGTAAGATGTAAGACCTAGTTAGTAGATCTTCCGACCCTTACAACTGCTAAATAATTCTAAAATAGAATTTAAATTATACATAGTAACGCCGGCTCAATCACACTGGCTCACTCCCTCTGATGGGAGAAACTGGCAGCAGCCAGCGCGACTGTCGTCTAAATATAATTTGTATATTTAAAAAAAAGCTGAAATTGTATTTTTGCTCGTTATTTGTTAAGGGCTGTCTCACCTTAACAATTCACCATGCATATAGAAGTATATCGGTGCTGTTGATACGGCTCATTTGACATTTTAAATCGGGCGCAGCGTGCGCATGTGTCAATAGGGCTAGAAAATGGTACAAATTAAAGAAGTAGATTTAAAAGCAAATAAATAAAACACAAGCCGGGAACTTGTTACAGATTTTACTGAGTCATTAGCCATTGTTCTCTAGTCCTTGTAGTTTTCAGGATCCACGGACGGACAGACTTCATATAAGACTTATTTTAAATAGAAAGTCTAAAACTCTGGACGAAAGGATGCCGGCATTTTTTTGTCTTTAGCTGTGCTGCATTGATGGCTGTTTCAGGCTTAAAAGGCTTCTGTGTTTATTTGAATTTTGTTAATTGCTTGTTTTTTTTTTCAATTCAATTGTAAACAACTGTTTTGTTATTAAAAAATTATATCTACAAGTCATAAAAGGAGTCACAATGTTTTTTCAGTAAAGACAAAAACCGTGATACAAATAATCAAACACCGGGCTAGAGTTAGACTGCACCATGTCTTACGAATGATTCAATATTACAAGCAAAAAAGAGACACAATTACCAAAATGAAAAGAGACAAATAGTTGTGCTAATCTTTTTAGCCCCTGGAAAATTATTATTATTTTTATATATAAATTAAACAATTAACCGTTTAGACCAGATTAGATCAAGGCAGGCCACCATCATTATCGAACCAGACTTATATGTAAGTGGCCAAGAGCTACAAATGTAGTACAAAGCTTCTCACAATTCTGGGGGTCACTTTTATTATCGCTTCTGCATTGCCTGTTTGAGACTCGTGTTAAGAAACAGTCTCCTGAGATGTTTAGTGAGGCCGTTCACGATTATGATTATTGGTACTATAGAAGTAACACGGGTTATCCACATGTCAGCAATTTCATAGGCTTAGGCGAGCTTCTTTCATAATTTTAATTTTTTCTGCTATATCGAGATTGTCATCATGTGGTAAAGTTATGTGAACCAAATAAGTGTACCCCACATTTTTATGTACTGATACTATAATAGGCCAATTATCCACGATTGTTCTATCAGTTATTATTGGTCGATCCCAATTAGCGATGGGGGACTCTTGCTTATAACCGAGTTGATGACTTTTCATCTGAATGTGGGCACTGGCACACAGTCGGTGGGCGCTGGCAGTCAACAGTCCAAGGTTGAACAATAGTCGATACAGCTGGTTTAACTGACAATATGATCAGTATGGAAAATAATAAAGCATGCCAAAATGGTGTCAGCTGTAATAATAGGTCTTTATGTATGTTCACTTAATTTTAAATTTAACTTTATATTCTTTTGACGTTTTTTTGGCAAAGTATCAACGGTGCCATTATAATTTGTGTTTATAATTTCTGAATGTAAGTATATTTTGTGGGTTTTATTGGGCTGACAAATATGGATATGCAATCCATGGAGCCGTTAATAGGCGACTCGAACGAAAGAGTCAACACGAGTTGGCTCTTGGATCGTTCGATATCGTGGACTGACACTTGGATCGCGGGCAGATGAATGAACGAATGCAAGAGTCGACTCTATGCCGACTCTTGCACTCATTCGTCTCTTGAGTCGAACAATTGCTCGAACGAGCGACATCTCTTGAGTTCAACGAATGACGAAGTCATTTTTGGAGAACTCTTGATGGATTATTATGTCTACTAGGTTAGGTCTGTGTAAATACTCACTGGGCATAGTTGTTCCTATAATTGTTTGTCACAATAACCTGATGCCGTATCGCACACATGAAACCCTCGCTCTCTGCAAAGAGATCACCAAAACATAGCCAGTGGGCGGAGTCTCCTTGAAGAATGTTAGGAGCATTTAGCGCTTTCTACTATAAGCGTTCATGGAGCTTTTTGCTTTTCCATTTTTTAAGACGCTATGCTATTGTCATCACCGGAAACGAGGTCCATTCGCCTGCAAGTTTTAGTGGGATCAATTTGGAATCGCACTATAAGATATCACTGCATCCGAAATCATTTCGATTTTGATTTGTTAAGAATTATTGTCAGAGAACTTCTAACTCATTATTGTGAATGTTTTTCATATTAAGTAATCCTCTATCCTCTATTTTTCGAGACAGATACAACCTTCGGTTTTTGAACTGGTATTGGCACTGGAGTGTGTTAGGGAGATCAATGCACCCACGTTAATAACAGAAGAAGATAACAAGCCACATAGATGTAAAACAATGATTTTATTTTTTTTTTAATTTCAGCTAACGGTGACACATTCAACATCCCGGAACTTCTCTGCCAGTGCCAGCAAAAATGTACAGATCGAGTATCGCCTCCGCTAATCCAAAAGATCTCCATGTATTTCTTCGGCATGCGTGACAACAAAGAAAAGCAGAACCGATACCTTGCCGATCTAATACTGAGCAAAGAGAAAAAAATAGAAGTGGCCGACATGCAGCCGGGCAAACGATTGAGAAAAATGAGTTTTCGTTACTTCGTTCCAATCCTGACGGATATCGATTTGACCGTGCAAGTCGAGGAAAATCGTTTGAAAGGGCTGCACACGGACATAATGCGGGAGAACGAATCCAATGAAAAGACAAACGGGTTGGATAGCGATGACGATGAGGAGAAACGAGATCACATCGAAGTGTGTTTGAAAGCATTCACCAGCGTTCATGTAATCAGCGAAAAACGGGTAAATATCGTGCGGAGCACTTGTAAACTCAAAAAAGAAGTGTACTGCACGAAGCCGTTGACACATAATCTACCAATGGGCTCCCCTTCTGTAGTGAATAAATCCCTGACTGATAAACCGACTTATTACGAAGATATTTATAATTTGGCAGGGCCGAGCGATGTGTCTCTGGCCGCCGTCGCCTGGTTAACAAAACAGTGCGAGCAGAATAAGCCAACGTTTGCGATAAACCCGCGGACGCTCCTCCCTGAAGGATTAGTGTTACCAGACTCCGTTACCTGCATGGCCGTCTGCCCGAGGCCACAATACGACTTAAACCGAGATGCATTAATCGTCGATAACTTCTTCAATAATCAATTGTGGAAACCTGAATACACTGGCGGCCTACAAAGCGACTAGAATAATTTCAATTTAAAATTTAAGCTGACGCATTCCACGGAAACATCGGTACAACAACTTAGATTTTAAACAAAACATTACTGAAGTACCTTATTTATTCATAGTTAGAATACTTTAGAACGTCCCAAGAGTGATAATAAAGATCAAATAGTTTTTTAAATAATATTTTTATACACTTAGTAAAATCTTTTACACTTCAACGCTACGTTTTCGAAAGCCCTCGCTGCGTGTGATTCCATTGGTATACCCGATTTATTTATATTTTCCATTAAAGTTCAAAACCTAAACGTTTTCTTTTATTTTCGAGTGCTGTGTCTGTTGGATCGCAAAATTATACCTAACTAGAGGTGTTCTGGGACACGTTAAATATAATAAGAAAAAGCGCTCACCCTCTCTAGTTTCTGAAAGTGCTGGCGTAGAAAAGCGATTGGATTGTCCGGCCTGTTTACACACAACTGCACAATACAATCCTTGAGTAGCATTTGCACATCGTGGGTTCGGATGTAATTCTCGCATTCGCGTAGCCCTTGCTCTTCCTCGAGGCTGGTATTCATATTTAAATCAATCGCGATTAGATCTCTCATGGATTTTCTTAGTCTTATGAGAAAACAGAAAATTCCAACACGAAATAGTTGCAGTTTCTGACAGCCAGAAAGCTAACCACGACCGGGAAATATTGGGTTGAATTTTACTGATGCGGCTGTCAAATTTGTAGACTCGGCGCGTCGGTTTTTTAATTTTGATGACTTTTTAACAATTGCAGCTATTGGGATAAGGAAGCTACAAAAGAAATCAAAACGCTTTGTTTATTTATTAATATGAAAAATATTTCATTAATTTGTAAACGGTTCTGGTACCATTCCTCAGGGGCTTCAATCAGAATCACCCATTCGTTTAAAAAATAGAACTGTCAAATCGATACGGCGCGGCGCTTGTTTTGACAGTGCGCGAGGATGTTTGAAAAAAGTGAAATTTCTTAGTTTTAAAATGTCCGCTGCGGCGATTAATCAAAGCGTTTATGCTCCCTTGCGGCAGAATTTCTCAGATTCCGAATCGGACGAAGAATTTCGTCGCCCCGATTTGATAGGCCACGAACTTAAAGTAGAACCGCAGCAAAGAAATGGCTTGGGTCACCCTAAATATTATTCGACGGACGAAGATGCGAACACGGCACGCAATGAAGACGGCGATAACGTCGCGCTGCTGCGCAAGGACATGTCCCTCCTGCGCAAGCTTATGTTTGTGTTTTCAATATTGTTCTGCTTTTTAACCGTTAGTCTTTTCTTGTGGGTGTTGCCCTGTAATGAGAGTCTCAAGTGCACGGCGAAAATTAAACGACCGAAGCAGATGGCCTGGGAAATTCCTTACCACGATATTGAGTTTAAAGGTCCGATCAATGTCGTTAACAGCGCTGTCGGAAACGGCAAAAGTGTTATTCTCTTATACCGCGGTAATATTTTGAAGTCAGACGAAAATAATAATATGATTGAATCCACGAATAATGGTATAATATTAATTGTCGGAGATACCGGTAAAGTAGGCTGGTTTATACCACAACAGCGTTTACCATCAGACATAGACTGTTCTTTGATCGATGTCAATAAGGATGGAATAAATGATTGCATAGTGGTCGGATCGGATGGATTGTTTGCTATATTAAACCCATTCTCAGGTGCAATGCTGTGGTACTTACACAACAATGAAGGAACAGAATCTTTTGGCTCTGTAGACTTTCCACTATTAATAATGGATCTCGATAATGATAAAGTACCAGATTTACTCACCTCGTGCAGTCAGTCTGAGCAGAATCACAACTCGCTCATAATCGTGTCTGGCAAAAAAGGCAGCATCATAGGACAACCGCTACAGATACCGGAATGCACCTCAATTCACAAACTACAAATTGATAAAGATTCGACCATCAGCTTCACATGTAAAAATAATACAAGCTCGTCAGAGTCGTTGAAAGTTTTCTCTCTTCAGAATTTATGCGAGGATATTATTAATAAATCGGTTGGATTGATACGCAATTGGATTGTTCCCGAACAGCACCCATTATTCGGCCAGAGAAGAGACGTCGATAATCAGAGGAATATTTATACAATTGCGAATAAAAAATTGGTAATTGAAAATAGAGGTCGCTATCCAAAATACAGTAAAGTTACCGTACAGTTATTTAATATTAAGAATGGGAAAGATAACGTTATTTGGGATTATCACGCTAACCGCGTTTATGGAATGGTTCCCGCAATTATAAATTTCAATAGATATAAAGATGAGTCTAAGCATATCACCGGTTTTGTTTTAAAGTTTTGGCAGTGGATTTCTGTCAAGGGACCGAAGAGTGCCAAACAATCCAACACTACACTCGATAACGTAACGGTGATGAAAAATCCGAGAGATTCATTTTCCTATCATCGTCTGTCGGAGCGTGTCGTTCTCGTTACTTTCAACGAAACAGATTTCCACATTGTCAACGCGACGCAGAGTGATGTCATACAAGTGTGCCGATCAGATTTGACAATCGATTCAATTTGCCAGCCCGATATGCGATATCAGGAGAATTCGCTACTCATAACTGATCTAGATAGTGATGGCTCTCAAGAACTCATATCTTATTTAACGACTTTCAAAGCTCCGGACGGAGAACCCACCGATGACATCCTCAACAAAACCAGCAAACATTTAAAACTGACGTCGACTTTACGAGTCATTCGTCTCGAATCTGAGCTTCCGAAGCTTTATGAAGCAGTATCTCATCGCTGAACATTCTGAGCCCTCCGATAAAATCTCTACCTACCAAAGATAATTAATTAATTTATTGTAATTTATTTTTTAGTTATATAAGAATTGCCAATTATATTATTGTTGAATGTTGCACATTCGTCCTTTTTGTTTGCGCTATTTACTATGTGTGATTGAATTACAATAGTTGAATGAAAAAAGTAGTTTTTTTAATGCATTTGTAAAAAGTCAATTATTTCAGTTAAAAGTTTCAGCTCGATTAAAAAATATTTATTCTATAAATAATAGAATAAATATTTATTCCATAATTAAAAATTAATAAAAAAATGATAAGACCGGATCCCATACTCTAATGTTGTTCTTCGGATCCTCCATATGCGGGCAGAGATGGTCGTCAGATGTAGTATGCTGTGTTGGGGTTCCTGGGTATCCTGCCAGGAGCCTTTGTGTGACGACAGAGAGGGAGGGGGGGGGGAGAGAAACATGCATTAATATTTATGATTTATATTAGGTACAATTTAGTTTGAGTGACCATAAAAACGTGTGAATTAATTGACTTGATGTAATTGTAATTGATTTAGTGAACTCGCACGCTCGCTTTATATAGGTACTTAATTCTATAGAATCGCAGCATTAGATACCAATGCCATTACAAGCTATATAAAATAATAGCACTTTTTTATACATAGCAATTTCGAGTGGTAAGCGCTCAAAATAGCGATACTTAGAGACTCTGCGCATTTCCACATTTTGGAAAATATCTGTCTTCGACCAATCAGACGTATTCTTAAGTATCACTTTCTGGGATCTTATTCCACTGAATGCAACACAACTATACACCAGCAGAAGAGAGGGGTCTCCACAGATTTGCAGATGATAGATTTGCAATTGCTAGTTGTCATGCGATAGACACTGCAGGACGTCATTTTGTATAGTTACGGAGCGATACATTGGAGAGTGTGCTGAACGTCAGCACTCAAACGTCAAACGAAGCTGTCAAAATCAGCGGACGGACGGACGTAAAATTGAATTTGTTTGGAAGCCGAGAAAAACGAATCAAAATGGACAAACTCACTTTAATATCTCTTACACATACGTTTATGTGTTAGAAATTAAAGACAACTCGAGCCGACACAATTAAAGCGTGCCTTAAATCGTCAACCCTGTGAGTTCTATACAAACACTGACTTTAGTAGATGACAACGTTTTTGCCCTATTTTCGGTGAGATTTGCTGACTCCCTTGATTTTGAAAATATTTTTTTCACACCCAAGGTTGGCCCTGTAATCGGTTTTCCGAAGCATCTCCACATAGGGTTCGTCGATTGAGAATGTCACATGCGTCCATTGTTTTCGTCTCTCTTCAACCATTGTCACTACGCCATTGTTTGAAGTTTGGGATCTCTCCCATAAGTCATTCTTAGCTTTTCTGATTTTCACAAGCGATCAGTGGATACTGATCGCTTGTGAAATACTGATTTTTGAGGGATCGCTTGTGGGATCCATCCAGGCCTATGTTTGAGTTAGGACCAGTCTCTTTGTCAGCGACTTTGGAAATCGATGTCAGTAGTGAGCGGTGCACTAATTGCATTTGGTTATCTTCCATCGGGTTTTCATTTTGAATTCCCACACGTGAAGAATCAGCCGCCTCTCTGAAGTTTGGATTGTTGGCTTTTTTGGAGTGGACCTTCAGAACGTTTCTTTAATGTTCTTTTAGTGACTCCTCCTCTGACCGAGTGCGTTCGGTCGCGCTCTGGTCAGCAAGTTTGGGAAATCACAACGGGAGCAGGTCCTTAATTCCGCTCCAAGGCTTGAGGCATTCTACAAAGGCCTTTTCGGTACTTACGTTTGCAGCCCTCAACTTCCTGAGGCGTTTGCGAGCATCATCGGACAGCTTTGCCCCGTGCATCTCCTTGCATGTCTCGTTATCAATATCCATCACCTTGGGTGTATTAGAGTCGTTTCCGCCTTTGTCTTTACCTGGGCTAATCCCTGCAATAGCTGAGATGTATTCAGGCAAAAGATGGACATGTATCCTACCCTTTGGCTCCGAATTTTTTCTTTCCCGGACGGTGCCATCCTGATCGGAATTTTCGTATGTGTTTATATCATTCATATATGGTTCCACGAGTAATCACAAAAGGGTAGTCAAAAACCGACAGGGCCTGGTGTCGGCCAAAGGCAATGTTACGGCCTAAATTGCCACAGGATACGATACCGGCACAGAATCCAGAATTAACAGAATTTTAAAACATTTGTATTAGGATATTATACCGCAAATATACTGCGTCTAAATTGACATACATAACGAGATAAGAATCACAAAAGAAACATTTTATACTATTCGTTGGAAACATTACTTAATATATAATAATTTCGCCAGGATAACAGAAATTTGGGCATAAGAAGAAAATAAAATTGTCATCCGAGTAAACGGAATTCTTTGTTTAAAAATTAAAAAAATATATTCAACCAGTAAAAGGCACAATTTCGAAACTTTCCGACAAAAGAAAAAAAATATTTCTTCAAAAATATACATAATAAACCGGACATCGCTAACCCACCGGCACACTTTAATCCGTAAAAAGGATACAGACTTAAAGCTCTTGGCGCCTCGTCGGCGAGCAATTAAGAAAACCACCAGTGAATTGACAAATTAAAAAATGTACAGCCGAAATCCACTAATTTGATTATGGAGGCACTCGCTAGCTAAAAGCTTTAGATTTAATACTAGAATTATAAGTCTGATACAATATGATTTAAATTGAGCGATTTCAGAATAATTTCGACCACAGATGATTCAGCCAATAAACGGCCGCAGTTTTTAACGTAGGAATATAATTAAACTTACTATATAATTAGTTATACATTATAGGTTTAAGACATGCACCTCGTATTTTAGTTTTGTATTAAGTGTACTAAAACAGATTAAATGTTTTAATAAAAAAAAACTCATGCTTTCCGACACATAACGCCATCTCGACTAAGGGACGCAACTAAGCCCAGCCCTCTCGCTCGGAAGGTGGGGGTAAAGTACTCACCCCTATTCGAAGGTATTAAGGTATGTCACGACGACACAGAACGAGTATTCGTCTCTGTATAGTTTTAATGTTGCTCGGGTATCGTTGACCTACAAAGTCGCGTATCCTAATATCGGACTAAGCGTTTAGCGAAGTCTAAAAATTGCTTTTCTAAGCATAGAAACGCACTCTAAAGTGTCTAAATAACTCTTTGAGTGAATAAACAACAAACAGCCCGTGGATGACGTGGAAGTCTGGCGAAGGTATACTCAAGGATCCCCACTGGCAGCAGACCAACTATGATCAGCGAGCAAAACTTCTGACTGTAAGCTTTTTGTAGTTTAACCCATCTAGGCTAAGCTGAGAAAAGCGACCTGGAACTCCACACTCTCCGCTCCACTTTCAGATTTACCACCCGAAAGAACTATCGACTATCATGCGTCCGCGGTAGTTGTTAAATTCAAACAAAGGCCTGCTGCTTGTAGTTTAATAAAAGCCGAATCTATAAAATTCGGCTTCGGACCGTCCTTAATGCTGGACGAACGGCCACCACAGGCAGGTACTGAATACTATCTGATTGCCTAGGTTTCAGAAAGCTACCGTTAGAGACTGAAGATCCATTACGTGAAGATCCATTATTATCATCCAATTGAT
>JAOPUG010000007.1:22156901-22167081 GCA_027564375.1 Micropterix facetella | reverse complement strand
AAACAGAACACTTCAGACAAACCAAATTTAAGGTCATTGTGGATCATAGCAAGTTAATGTTCTCCTTTCAGCTCCATGCGATGAAGCCCTCCCAGAGCTTACGGCAGCGGCCGACGGAGCAGAGCGCGACAGGGTCGCCGACGACGGCGACGAGGCTCTGCGCGCGCGTGATGGCCGTGTTGAGTAGCTTGCGGTTGCTGAGAAAGCCGTAGTCCGCGTCGGCGGCGGGCGCATCAGAAGGCGGGCCACCGCACGTGCGCCTTGTCCGAACCGTCGACAGAAACACCGCGCGGAACTGCTTGCCCTGCACGTTCAGTACTCGCTCCACACTGATGCCGCCCATTTTTCTCTTCCTCAGTTCCGATCGTATTCTGAAAACCTACCAACGAATCTCGATGTCAATCGGACGAATGTCAAAAGAGATCCAAGATTGGGGACATTACCTGGTCGGCATATGGGGTCATGATTCCGACGCTGCGTTCGTCGAGTCGACCCCACGCTGGAGGCCACTTTCTCCTCAGCTCGCAGACCCTCTCGACGACCTCGTACACCTGAAAGCAAGGAAACCGCATGAGGGCGGAAGGGCGAAAGGCGAAGAGGGGCGACGGCGACTCACCTCACTGTTGTTGTAGAAGGCGGTGGAATTGTCGTCCTGCACGTCCTCGCCGCGCGTCGTGAAGAAGGTGAGCGGATAGAAGCGGTCGTGGCGCGGCTGGCGGCCGCTGGCGACGAGCCGCCGGTCGTAGAATAGGTCGGAGGCGAAATCGACGATGGCCTCGTGCGCGCGGTAGTTCTCGCAGAGCAGCACCTTGCATGGGAAGTCAGGCGGGTAGCGGTCGTAGAGGCGCTCCAGTAGCGACACGTGCAGGCCGCGGTCGCGCGCGAACCGCGAGAAGAGCTCGGGGCTAAGCTGCATGTGGTCGCCGGCCAGCACTACGCGGGCGCGGTCGCCGGCCAGCGCGAGTGGCATGAGCGCCTCGGCCTCCGTGGCCTGCGCGGCCTCGTCCAGCAGCACGTGGGAGAAGTGACCGCGGGGCAACCCCAGCGAGGCCAGGTGCATGGAGATGGAGAGGGTAACCACCACCACGCGGTGCCGAGCCACGTCGGCCAGCGTGGGTAGCCGGAACGTGCGTGCGCCGTCGCGCGTCTCGATCAGGCAGTACTGCGGATGAGGAAAACCGCCTCGGCTCATTCACTATTTCTATTTGCAACATTTCTTTTCATTGACTGCCAATTAACTAAAAAATTTATCAGGTTGGCGGGAAAGTTCTGTCGTATTTTACTATCTGCAGGTCATTTTACCTATCAGATCAAAGCAATCAGGTAGAATGTGTCATGTGGGATCTTATTAATTAGCCTACCTCTCGTCTCGTGGATAATAGAAGGACTACTTTTAATATTCTTCATCACTTAATTTTGAAGTACATATTAATATTTGTAAGATGGCAGTGGATTAAGTGCTTTAAGACATTACATTTCGTATGAGTTCCAGAAAGGAAGCAACGCATTGGTTACTTGTAAAAACTTATGTGACACGTTGGAAAGTGAAGTTGTAAATTTTTGGACCTGTCAAAGGTGGTTTGCCAAATTTCGTACCGGAGATCATCTGGGCGGACATCCGAGTTTGATAATGACATTTTATGGTCTATGTTGGAGAGTAACCCATGTCTAACCACTAGATCAATTGCTAAGGAATTAGACATCCACCATTCGACTGCTGAGGAACACATTGAACGTCTTGGATTTGTCTTGAAGCAAAGTATTTGGGTTCCAAACAATTTGCCTGAAAGAATCTGTTCCTCTCTCCTTATTAAACCCAATGCGGAGCCATTATCGGAAAAGCTCTTTATGAGAAATGAAAAGCGGGTGCTTTATGAGAATGTAAAGAGAAAAAACGTTTATTGCAAACCTGGAACATCTGCCATAATTATTGGAAAACCAGATCTTCGAAGGTGATGCTATGTTTGTGGTGGGATAGAAGAAGTCCAGTGTACTACGAGCTAGTTAACCAGGGGCAAACCATGAATGTTAAATTAAATGTTAAAATTTAAATAAATGTTATTAAAATTGATTCAAATGTTTTCTTTAAAATACACCAGAACTTTCCCGCCAACCTGATACATGAAATATTAATACATCCAACGGTTCGGGGGGAAATGGGGGTTGGGTTGTGAAATACGCGTTGAGGTTTTTGCAATAAATCGGGCACATTTCTACGGTTAGCAAAATTGGAATATTGGTCATCTACAAGAGCAAATTAGAAAATACGATGAAGGTTTTGCATAATGCGACCATTTTAGAACTAACAGGATTGAATGTTTTTATCGCCTTTAGAAAATTGACTCGATTAAAATTCACAACTAAGGAATTAAAGAGATACAAATTTCCAAGTTTTGCTTATTCAACCCCTATCGGGAAGATTGAAATTACCGATCTCGGAATTATCTTAAATATATTGAGACATAAACTTGTAATTGAAAAAAAAATATTCCCATTACAAAATAAGGGTACCTATAGGTTTTCTAGAATTTCACAAACTACAATTGGTATTGCTCAAATGCAAATCTCAGGAATATCTGTTCCATCTTGCGTAGCTTTGCTACACGGAAGGTATCCGATCGAACCTGTAAACTTAAATTCACTATCCGACCTCCATTCGGGCAATGTCAGGTAACTGCTTGCTAGTAGGTGGACATAGGCAGTTTCAATCCTATTTTAATAAAGTACAACCTATTTTAATAAAGAAGGTCATTCGAAGATGATTTAAAATAAATGAAAAACTTGGAAATTGAAATAACATTTACATAAAATTCACTTTCGATTTCCGCCGACAAATTGATAAAATCTGGCCTTGGGCATTTGTAATTCTGCTTCTATATTTCGATTTTAAGATCATCATTGTTGAAAATACTGCTTCGCATGAATATGTTGAAGCATGTGCATATGCAGATATGTTAAAGATGGCAAATTCTCAAGATTGGGTATTTATCTTTGTCCAGTAAATTCCACATTTTTTTATCGGTATGATATGCTTTCAGGTATTTGTCATTTGCATATTAATTACTTCCAATTCTAATTTTTCATAGTTTTCAATCCCTCAGATATGTTGTCTCCTCGAAATCGATTGTTCACGAATTGCAGGACAGGTTCACCATTGCATTGTTTAAATAGGGAATTAAATTCAACCGAAAGTCCATCCAAATCAGGAATCATTTTCTTCAAAGTTGGAACAGGAAATTGAATTTCTCTTTAAATAAAATTTTCATAGAACAAGTTTGTTTTTTAATGAATTTATCGAGCTCATCATTTTGAAATGACGATTTCACCTTGCACTTCCACGTTTAATTCATTCAGTTTTACTGTTATATCTATGAACAATCCTAAATCTGCAAGCGACGATTGATCTACCAACTTTACATAATCTCCATTTCTCAAAACCAAAAACGGTTTGATTTCTTTGATCAAACTTAAATAACGGTTTAAGTATTTTACCCCTGCTCAAACATTGTACTTCTCTATATTATCAGAAAATACCTTAATCGTCCTCGATACAGGATTAATGCTAATGAGCTCATAAAAGCATTTGTTTTAAATAAAATAGTTGTAAGTAAAATTTGACGTGTGTAAAACTTTTCTTTGTGATGCGCCGATTCTTTGTTTCTGACATCATGTATCCCATTCTAAGTTACTGGAGATGTCACAGCGTTCTCGTGTATTATTTCATAGAGAAAAAATAAAAATCCTCATGATTTTATTTTCATTTGCCTTTTATTTCATTTCGTCGACTCATTTTATTAGTTACTCTTAATTTTTTTAAAAGTTGCCAAACCATTGGATTCATTTTTAAAGGTATGTGTTTCTCATAATTCACGCTAGTGGTGATGTCATGCGCGAGCTACCAGAATAAAATGTGTGATCAAAGACTGGCGCGCTATCTGACTGAGTGTTCATAAAAAAAAAAAAGAAAACTCCGTAAATACTTATTGTGTCAATCTAAAATAAAAGTCATAATACTTCTGAGTTTTATTATTTAACTAGAAAAAATGTTACTTTTTTTTCTAAGCTCATTGCAGCAATAATTTTTTATCTATTTTTAATATCAGAAAGATAAGAGCAGCTGTTAGGAATGCTTCTTTCACATACAATACTGCATCTGCAGGCCAGTGTGGCGCGTGCCGTTGCGTGTGCACATCTGTCTCGCTCTACCCTATTGCTTCATCCCTTTCTATCTCGTGTTGTTTCTCCCACCATTTCTATCCTCCAAATCCATGCGGTTACTGGCTTTCCGATATTAATACATTCAACTCGGTGTGTTTAAAATTAGGTTTTACAATAATATTTTTTTCCATGCACAAATGACAGCGGAGGGTGCTTGCACAGCGTTCCCACTACATAGTCACAGTGTTGCCAACCGCTTCCTTGGACTGTTAGTAAATTTGGCCAGCGAAGGAATGCATATTAATTTTCAAAGAATTGCACTGAACAACTGTAATTGAAAATTGACATTCGTCAATTCTGATGTAGGTTAGGTATCACATGTATTAGAAAGTGTCACATGAAATGATCACTCAGTCACAGCCATTCGAAAGGTTTGAAAATCGACACTTTAATCGATTATGTAGTGATTTGTCTATCGATGAAGGTCAACCAGAATTATCTGTCTAGGCTTAGACTGGAACTGGACTTAGAACTGTTGAGACAAAATGGAGACTGGTTGTGTCTGATAAGACTGATTGTGCCAAATTTTTGGTAACAGAATAAATACAAAACTGAAAAAATGGAGATCCTCTCTGGAGGAAAAGTAGGAACAATGTTAATCACCTTAGGAGCCTTGATTTTCTCCTATTTAGACTAAGCGAATAATTCCAATTAGCATACAATCGCAGAACATTTGAATAACTTCCTATTTTAGTACCAACCTTTTGAACTGTTTGGTTAACTGTCGCCACCCATCTCTTATGGTAGTAAACTCTCAGTGGTTTTGCATCTTCGAGACCGGCTTCCGTCCAAGGATGCAAGTAGTCTTTTATGTATAAATCGGCTGCAGAATTAGAATGTGTGCATACTAAAATCCTCGTTTCGGGTTGTAAAAGAAGTTGCTTGATCGCTTGCGCTAAAGTGTACGTCTTTCCTGTTCCGAATGGACCGATGAGCAGAATTGGCGGAAGCGGAATTGAGATCGGTGTGGTAATCGCGACGACTGCTTCTTTTTGTTTAGAATTCAAACGGGAATCGAGAGTGTCGCTCCATTGCCGGTCCGGCGACCAAGGTATCGACGGTTCCGACATCACATCCGGAAATATCAACCGTAAATCCATTATTTTATCGACGGCATAATGCCACTCGCAGTAAGTGAGCCTGTTCAACTGAAACTGAACTTCGGCGGTGTATTCAGTGTCGGGCAATAATCCTAAGCCGGCAACGGCAGATGCCGGTAATCTCAAATAAACCATATTCTTTCCTTTATCTTCGATCAGCGCTTCGTACACTTTCCTCATTCCAATATCTGGCTGATTGGGGGCACCAACTAAAACCGTTGTGCAGTTATTCAATATTAATCGCCCAGCCGACGTATCCTCCGACACGTCTTTTCCTAAAGTTAATAATGCGAATAATTCTCCAGAGTGTGTGTATTTGGCAGTGGATGCGGCCATACCGGACGGTGCCAGTAAGTACGACGGAGCGACTTTTAATTTGCAGGTTACATTATAACGGGTTACACGTTCGATTCTAGCTAACTCTTCGACGTATAGGAGCTCGTGCATGCGCGCCCGGTAGTTTTCGAGGGTGAGTCCTCGCTCTACGACAGTTCCCTGCGTCAGCGTAAACGTATCGACGCGCGGTGCTGGATATACTGCGAGCAATGCTTGCTCCCGTTCTCCATCGCCAGGGGAATACGGCGTCGCTAAACCGGGATAGACCGGTGACGAAAATGGTACAATGTCCGAATTCGTCATATCCCATCTCTCAGCCGTCGACATTGCCATCTCTTTTTTAATTTCTTTAATTTTATCCGCATCGTTTACTGGTACAACGTCAACGCACAAGTGCCGAACGAGCGCAGGTTCCGTTCCGAAATCGAACACGACGGACTGTCGAAACGTTCCGTAAATTTCCGTAGAGAAAACGACTTTTACTCTGTGCTCTAAAATAGGGCCGCTCTCGGGTTCAGATTTATCGATGCGCGGGGAGGACCACTCTTGATCGGATGTTAGCTCGGCCTCCACTACTTTATGATTCCCCTTCTTATTTGGCTTATGTTCGCCTGGGAAGATCTGCTTTAAAGCAAAGTGGTTTCTGTGTGCGTCTTGCAAGAGAGCAACCGCTTTCAGCATCTTCTTCGTTTTCAACATGAATATCCAGTCCCGTTTGCTGACTTTAGATGATACTGTAGTAATTAGGTCTGCCGAGCAGGCGTCCTCCACTCCTTCCACTCTCTCTCTGATTATTCTATCGGGTGTCGAGGATTGGATCCATTTGTCAAGCAATTGCTCTAGAAGTAAAAAAATAAATAAATAAGATATTACGAAAGCATTTAATAAACAAGACAAAAATGATTTTTACCGGTGTAGCTTTTTCCGGAATGTTCTGTTTCACAAGCCTTTTGCATTTGAGTTTTCCGATATTCAAATCTATTAAAGAGAGATGGGATTTTTATTTTACAGTAAGGAGGCTGTCGGGTACGATTGGCGGGACTATAGAGTGAAGGGAAATAAGGTGGATACTGAAATGAAGAGGCGAAATTAAAATATTGACATTCTAAAGCCATTAAATACAGGTGTCCAAAAAAGGTGTCAGCAAAACTATAAATCATTAAATATAGTTTATTTTCATGTCGATAGATATGTGTTAATGTCACGTGTTATATACCATCTAAAAGGTAATTTAATTACCTATAAAATAAGGATAGTTTTTTGTGATAACAAATTTTAAAGATAATGGCCCTCAATTTGAACTTATTCATTTCGGCCCATGCTCGTTGATTTTCTTTTTTCAATAAAATCATTACAAGTTTAAATATCGAATAAAATTGGTCTGTGATTTTACATAAAAAAACCCAGTTGGAGGGTTAATATGCCAATGTAATCAAGTTGACGCGCATCGTGATGACATGGCACATCTGTATGCTCCCGATGCAAGCGGCAGACTCTAGGCTATGCGATGCTCTCCCCCCTCAATCAGTTGTATTTGATTCTCGGGACCAAGCGCACGTCATTCCGCGCGCTAGTTCTGTCGCACATCATTGGAAGAAGATGATAAATTATTGACTCTACATTTGATACTAAAAAGTAGACAGCCTATAAACGAAATATTCAAAATGCATCGTATTCAAGGGACATATAATAATTTAATTTGAAACACACTTAAATCAAGATGAAAGTTATTTCGGCAATATTGTAGACTGAATTATCAACAATACGAGTCTGTCTTAAGCTAAATTAAAAAATGACATTTGAATAACACAGCGAACATCCAAAGGGATGATGCGGCACATCGGGACTGCCCAAGCGGCAGTCACGCGGAGTGTCAGAAATTTACGATGCGCCGCGTTCTTCCGACGTGTCACGCGGATCGGGATAGGGTTCATATAAAATGCATGTAGTGACGAGCGTTGAACGCGCGCATCGGGATACCACCTTAAGTACGTTTTTAAATTCATAAACATAAATAATAACATGAAATAATTGTAATTTATATTAATAAAATTAATAAATAAACAATGTCTTAATTTAATTAAAAATTTGGAATTCGTAATAAAATTGAGCGAGAATTCACTAACATGCGCCTATATACCCCTACCTCCCTCCCTCTTCCCCACTTTGGGTATGCTCTAGTCCCTGTAGTGTACAAACGGTGACAACTCTGTATGTCGCTGTCGATTACCTCGGCCAATGTTAAAAATACCTATAGACATGGAATTTGACATATCTTAGAACTTGCTTGCTTGTAAATTCAAGAGCTAAAAATGTCAAATATTCATCAAAAGTCAATTTTTTTTTAAATTATTTTAAAATTGTTATTAAGAGGAGCTAAAAATGGGCGAAAAGAGGTAGTTGCACCGAGTATATAGCACCGTGTATATGACAGTGATCACGGTATTATAGATTACATAAAAATAAAATAAAGTATGCACCTAGCATGGTTTTTGAGAAGTTCCTTACAACATTTTTAATTCCAAATTTACAAAATTAAATTTCCAACATGTTCAAACAGTATGAAGTTTGTTTCGGTAAGAAAAGAGTTTGCTTTGTCTGGTGGTAAATAAATTAGTCTATAAAATGTTAAGATAAATAAATGTAAAGTCTATAAACGTGATATATACACGCATCAGCTTTACTCTGCTAGTGTATAATATAATAATAATAATAGTCTCTATTTATAAAGATTTTTATTCCGGTCGAGTCGGATCGTTTATTTTGACTTCACATTGGTATTTTGGTTTTGGTATTTATTTAACTTTCATTTTTATACCAGAAATTACATGAAAATAATTCTGCGATGTCTCGCTAATGCTGCTAAAGCTTCGCCCTTTCTGCTCCACCTCTTCTCGACCCCTTTCCCCCCTAATAGTGTGAAAGAAACAGTTGCAGCTGAAACTTGAATTTGTGAGTAAAAATTGTTGCAAAAAAGTCCTCAGAAATCCCTAATTCTGATTATTAGCAATATAGCTCTTATAAAAAACCAAGCTTAAAAGATTTTTCTATTGTTAATAAGTCTTATTACTAACCTTTGTCCCGACCCATGCTTGGGTTCAATCATACAACGATTAAGTTAATATCACAATGGAATTTTCTGATACATTGCCCAATTCCTCTACTGCTGCTTTTCTTGGTTCCGAGATTGTGGAAATGGCGAGAATCATGTACCAAACCTTTCCTAAACGCTTGTCGCATTAAATATTCTTTGGCTGCTCAACCGATTGAATTCTGACATACAAAGGATTGATTGGGGTATTATGCAGTCTCGCATTATCTTCCATAAAATTAAATTATTGGAGATAAAACTGATGTAAAGCACGACATTATTACCAAAACATCATGTGTATACCATTGTCATCAAAGTTTGTCGATCATGTCCACCTGCCATATCAACTAAGACAGTTTCACTCTTGCTTCTATGAAATTCCTCCCCAAAAATGTATGCATTCACTTACTATCTATACTGAGAACATCGCTCTTCCGGCCATTAGGGCACTCATGCTATCTTAACTTTGTTGTGGGAACATATTCTAGTCGGTCGGAAAACAAAACTAGCCTTCATTGTTGCAGTGTCTAATTTTGAGAAACTATAACTGAGATTTACGATGAGTTACGGCTCATTCGTAGCCAGTGTTAAGCTTTTGTAATTTCAAATTCTTCCACCTTTTCTTCATCTTACCATATACTTACTGATCAACAAACCACTTCTCGGACACTGCTTAGCTCCTATTGCAGTTGAACAGAGTTGAGGCAACGATTGCATGTAAATGCAATCCTGATGACACAGTCGTCTGGTTGTGTTTTACCTGATATCTGCCAGTCTTCGTACAAAAGCACTAGCTTACAGGTACTTTTGGTACATCCGTTGTACCGCTGATCGTCTTAAATGTTTTCTCTAAGGTCTATAGCCTTATTGTGGCTTGAGCGGCTTTTTTCAATGCTATTTATCATTTTGTTTGCAATAATTATCAATAGCAAAAACAGTTCTAAGAGCCACTAATAAAACGTGGATCCAAATGGTATGCGACAGTGGTTATTTAGTCTTAAAATGCAGCACAACTGTATCATGTGAATATAAGCAATTTGGTTTCATCCCTTTGTTTTATCTAATATTTACTCTATCAAGAAATTTAGAAAAATTCCAGAGATTAACATTATCTTTCCCCTTTAAACATTTTTGAAAATAATTGAATTTTTTACAAATGACGATGCAAATCACGCTTCGATTCCCGGGTTGCTGGGTAGGGCAGAAGCCAGAGTCCTTAGTTAGAGTCTTTGTCTATCCCTCACGTGTTACCCTTTCGGTACGCAGGAGGTTATTTTTGCATGACATCTTGTATAGATAAAATGACCACTCTCGTTAAAACTGCCTAGGTGGTGGACGAGGTTTCTGCCCTCGCCTTCGTCTTGGACCTGCATTTAACTTACCTACTACAACTCAACAACACAGTGCCGACACTGTTCTTGGACACCCTGTGTAT
>JAOPUG010000007.1:22115095-22128001 GCA_027564375.1 Micropterix facetella | reverse complement strand
TATATTGGCTTGAGCGCAAATGGCCCAACCACGCTAAGATTATTCGATTTGAAAATTGAAAGCTAAGGGGTAATAATACACGTGACCGTCACACGTCGTTTCTCGCCCTTGGCTAAAATATTATGATATCATCATTTTGCTCTGAAAATATACTAAGCTTCGGCCAGTTCACATACATTTGAATATTTAATTTGCGCGTCGACGGGAAACGGGATTATAAGTAAAGCTGTTGGGAGCTAGCAATTGGAATTCATTTGTAACGAGGCCAACGATGTACAAAAAGGAGCGACACACGCCACACTAAAGACAACAGTACTTGTTCGCAAATTAGGCGAAATGATATGCAAACGCCCGGCGAGAATAGACCAAGCAGGAACAGCGAGTTTTCATTATTATTCTAGATAGAAATAAAATATATAATAATATATACTAAACATTTTGGGATACAAGTCATAACTGTCATATAATTTAGGTCATAGTAATTGGTTTTCAACTTTTCTAGATATCCGAAAATGATAAAGGTCGTAGCCAAACTGAAAAAAAATAGAAAGTATAAAAATAAATACCTGGAAAGCTAAGGAGATAACCTACAATTTTTTTTTCAATTTCTAGTTTAAAAATGTCGCGGTCTATATTTCTCGAGTTATAGAATCCCTTTTCGTAAATATGCTTGTTTTCGCATATGCTGTATATACATAATATTATAATTTTTTTAACTATACAACTCCATATAGTTTTTTAAATCTATAGATTGTAACTATAATTTCAATACAGCTCCAAACTTAAGTGTAGGTAAATCTACAAGTATGAATTGTATTAATACGTAACTACATAATTAATTAAATACGTACCAATATATATGACACACCGATTTATAATTGTGAAGGAGAGCGAGATTCAAAATAGTTTTTAACCCAAGCATAGCAAACTGTGTTTTAGTTGACCAGCTGACCACCCATAAATATATATATATTACTAGGCAGTGCGTCGACTTGTTTCATGACCCTCTCAATGGGGTTGTATCTGCCAATGTCAGTCCAGCAGATGGTGGCATGTGGTAGGGAATATTTGCGGGTTCGAAGGTAGGGTTAGGCCACATATATCTCCACAGCCTCGAGAAACGACGGAGACCCTCCTACTGAGCAGTTAGTGCATATGGAGAAGTATATGGTTCGTTCTCCTGTGTTGGAGTGTGGAAAGCCCATGACTAATAGAGGGTTGGGAGGAGGTAAGAAGTTATATGGTTATTTCTTAGGATAGTAGCCGTACTTGCGCGTATACAAGTACCTACCACAGGTACTTACGCTGTATTTTATCCAACGATTCAGGATATGTTTCCTCGTGTGGTCTGTAAACGTATGATGAGCTTTACTCGAGGACGCACCTAAAGTGAGTAGTATTTACAGGATGCCATTTAAAAATATGTGAGTGTTCGTGAAAAAAAAAGAAAAAAAAATGAGTTCTGATGCTGAGCGCGCTAACATGTTATTTTGAACAGATTATTTGTTTATTATACACTATTATCACTTACGTAATTTTTTAGATAATAGGTACATAACATATTCAGCATTACACAAGTACAGGTGTGTACTTAAAGAATAAAACAGAAGCGATCTTCTGTTTTATTCTTTCATGTTCTACATGTTAATTATGTCCACGATAAGATAATTGGTTAAGGAAAATCCACGCACACGATCCAATACAAACGAAATTCAGAAACAGAGCGACCACGAGCATTCATACCGTACTTCGAAGGCGTGACATGTCGAATAAGTAAGATGCTAAACAAATTCGACATAAAAAGGATCTTCAAATCGACCCAGAATATAGCTCGATCTCCTTAGCCTGTAAAGGATGTGTCTAAAATTGATGGGGCTGTGGGTTGGATTATGTTAGACAAATAAACGGCCCATAGCCACTAGACTGATGGAACACGTCAAAGCTGTTAACAACGTTCATCGAGAAAAATGGGCGATCTGCGAACACATATTGGATAACGGAACTAACCACTGGTTGCCGTTTCAAAATCTCATTTCGCTATGCAAAGAACAATTTTACTGTCTCCGCATGGTCCGGTAAACCATTGAAATAAGAGAGCCTTGAACTTCAATAGAGACGATGGTTTCAATCTCTCTTCTATGTACATGGAACCCTCTTTTTACAATGTTCTCTTTCAACGTCCATCGCCTAGCGCAGGGACGCGGCCCAAGATACAGTGAGTGTTGTATGCACAGCGGAATTTCAACTTTGTCGTGCGGAGATCCCACTGTCCCTCTCTCACCTTTATAATCTACTTGGTACCAGCACCAGTATGCTGCCTACCCGCAGAACAGACAGAATGACGAGTGACAGTACTTTAGTCTATCCTGGATAACAGCGGTTGCAACATCGCCGATACTTCGGGTGCTACAACCTTCACGCGGTAAATTCATTTTACCCTATTTATAATGTTACACAATCGTGATAATCGTCTATTTCGTATACCTAATTTAATCTGAATTAGATAGGGGTCTATCATGTACCTACATGTTTTTGAGGTTAAAACCTGTTTATTGCCATAATTTA
This sequence comes from Micropterix facetella, assembly GCA_027564375.1. Taxonomy (NCBI): domain Eukaryota; kingdom Metazoa; phylum Arthropoda; class Insecta; order Lepidoptera; family Micropterigidae; genus Micropterix; species Micropterix facetella. The sequence goes on along the minus strand of JAOPUG010000007.1, from coordinate 22,125,436 downwards.
GTTATTTTCCAAAATATTTATTTTTGGAATGTCTTTGTTAGGGGAGTAGGAAGTTTCATGGTGAGACCGTTGACATCGTAATATTTACTCGATCGTATGCCAACCCCTTTAAGCATTGTGCCCTGAGGAATTAAATTTCATTTGTATAGCAACTCAGCAGCTGTATTTCGTGTGTTTTGTGTTTTGTTCAAATATTTTTGTGTCGTTTCTGCGTCCATTGAAACATTATATTTCATTTGTCATAACAATAGCAAAAAATAATATATTTGTAAAGATTCTAATATATTGACCTGTGTTTATTAGGGCTATTTTTAATTACACACATACTCTTTCCGGTCCGTCAGACCCCTTTTGTTTTTATCATAATCAAATGCCATTCATTGGTCCTGGCTGCATTACCATATAAAAATATTTGTTTAAAGATTTTTAATTATTATTTCTTAGGTCTTTACCTACCTATGTAATTGCCGTTTTGTTCGCACTGGCCACTGTGACGTTGGATAACTTTGGCTTGAGTTGGAATCCCAAAATATTTATTTATTTATATTAAAAAATCGAAATATAATTAAAATCTAATTTATACTATTTTTTCAAACTAAAAATGTAAACAAAACATTGCCGAAATTATAAGTCTTCCTTGGTAACCTCACTAAGCCGAAGTCTGTGCTAAGGCGGACATGTTTACAGATGCTCAAAAAACGGCATTGATACAAATTAATAGGCACAGATATTAACATTACAGGGCATCTGTTGGTTAAATAAAGTGGAATAATAAGCAAAGGGAAACACCAGCGGGCCGCAATATACCAAAAGACTATTATTGCTTGAGCGGAGTTACCGTTCTTCTAAAATCGCGCGTGACAAGTAACATCTGTTTTGATTTTTTGAAAGATTATAATGCAAAATTGAAAAGAATGAAAAATATGATTCCATCACATTTTAATCATTTATTTAATACGTCTTACTAATATAATTTTAAGTTGTTTGCCCTTATAGATTCCAAGAAAAATGCAAAATACAAATAAGAGTGTCTTCAGCTTTTATTTATTTTTATTCAGAAAAAAATCAAAATATTAACACTTTTCTTCATAGTAATAAATAATATGAAAGTTGCTAGAAGACTTATATTTTTATTATTATTTAAATGCACGCGGGAGTCACTTAAATTTGACTGGAAAATGTTAGTTTTTCAATTTTTGAGAGAGGTAGTCACCTTAATATTAAAACAGTTTTAATCATAACTATACCCAACGCAAACGCTCCTGGACTGTCAGGAGCGTTTTATGCAAATGGCGTATATCCTTCAGCGAAAAAGATTTTAACAGCTGCAATGGAGGAAATAGATGGCTTTAAGTGTAGTGATTATTAAACGGGACCAATTTTACACGACCTTGGATACAGATTTAAGAATGCACCAGATAGAAGAAAACCACTCACAGAACGACGCGATATTGTATCCGCCAGACTGACTGACATTAACTTTTGACGTAACATTTGAAACCCTTCCAGACAGTAACTCCCTTCATTGATGTTGTAATTGCAGGAGTGCCATAATGGATCTCAATGGATGGTTTACGTGCTCAGTTCAGGTAGTTGTTTTAGACTACCCTGAACATCTTAATATATTATAAATACACACAAGAGTAATCACATGGGCTGAAGTTTGACAAACCTTAGAGGTTTTCCCCCTGCCTGTTTTAATTATTTATTTTTTTATTTACTGTCAAATATTGTTTTGTATCCGACGATATCAATATCGAAAATTTATCGATATCGATAACCAGGCGTGGCCGGGGATGGCGCGAGCTCTACATCTTTTGCGAAGGAGAAACGTGATGTGCTGTTTTGCTTGCACGTTTTATTGTGTGGAATGTAAGGAGCGTTTGCGTTGGGTATAGTAATAAAATGTTACTCATGATATCAATTAGGTCATAATAATAATAATTAGTTTCAAATATTAAATATAAAAATATGCAAATGTTAAGTGTGTCAAGTATGAGCATGCCTGAATACAACTTAAATTTTAAGGAGAAGAACATTAAATTAAATTAAATCGTCCGTAAAATCGGTTCCGGTAAACATTATCTTATCCACATTTGAAATAGCAATAGCTGGAAGCAATTGGCTGGAATTGAAATAAATTGAAATATTTTTTATCAAATCCAATTTATTTCTTTTTCAAAATCCGTTTGTTATTACTGAATTGTTATTGTACAGATATTTTCGTGTGTGCCATCAAAGAAATTTGAAAATTCTTTCTTTTCAAATATGAATGCAGTCGTGGCAGCAACGTAGAAAACAACAACGTAGGAAACAGCAACGAGTAGAGTGATCGCGTATAATTAACAGACGCACTGTTATTTAGATATTTAAGGGATTCACTGTGTATTGCTGATCCACCGTAGATCATGTCACCCTACATATTATGAAAAATAGTATTCACGAAATGCTTCTTTTGACATTGTGGTTATAAGCTTCCACGAATTAAGATGACTACCTCTCTCAAACAGTGAAAAACTGACATTTTACGATCAAATTTTGAGTGACTCCCGCGTGCATTTAAACAAAAATAAAAATATAAGTATTGTAGTAAATATCAAAATACAAGTCTTGTATTAAAATTTAAGTTTTAGGACTATGATACAAAATTTCAGTATTTTGATTTTTTTCTGAATAAAAATAAATAAAAGCTGAAGTCGTGGCCTTTTTGTAATTTACATTTTTCTCTGAATCTATAGGACCAAACAAATTGAAACTATTTGGTAAGACGTACCAAGTAAATAATGCAATATTTTGCATTCTTTTCATTTTTTCATTTTAATCTTTCAATAAACCAAAAAATATATTATTTGTCATGTGCTATTACAGAAGAATGGTATCTCCGCGCAAACAATAATATATACTTTCACTGTATTCGCTTCCGTTGGTTTTTCGCTTGGCAAATGATTCCGTTTTATTTAGCATGCAAAACCCAATTTATCGCACGGTTTGTTAATATGCATATCTGATCGTAATCCGGAGTCGATACATTCTAGGAAGCTCCTACTTCTCACTTCATCCCACATCGAAAGACTATAGTCGAATGCGAGGTCGAGAAGCTAAAATTATCCCGTGGTATGTTTGCGGATATTTATTTTCCTCGCACATTCACCAAAACATATCGCTGCGAATTCCATATTAGGACGTTGAATTTAATTCCATCCATTCCTCGTCATCGCCTCAGGGACGCTGAGAAATGTGCGTGTGTAATAGAACGATGGGGAAGTGGAGGCGATAAATTGAGGTAATTCACGTCTAGAATTTTCGTATGTCGACTCGAGGAATTTCTATAGCCCAATAGCTTACTTAACAAAGTTATTTTAAACAGTGAATAATGCGTATTTATACCTTCAGGGTGGAATATTTAAAGCGGTGTCTCTTTATGTGTATAATCCTTATAACTTTTACATTAATTAGGGTCCAGTTTCGGCACTATGGAAACCCGAAATACCTCATTTCGTAGGATCGTAATTGCAGAAATATTACGAATTGTACAACTTTATATTATTAGACTTACACAACTAGCCTCTCAGTGGCTCGTGCTAACAAGGGTCTGACAGTACTCTCCAATCCACCGATACAATTTTTGCGGAATGGCTCTACAGTCTAAAACATTCCACTACGAAACCTACCTTAATAATCGAGAAAACTTTAGCTTCGATTCTGGAGGCCGATTCGGTATCTAAGCAGTATCAATTCATTGAGAAATTCTCGGATACACAGCCCTCCGCCCAGATATGACCCTTTACTCCCCTTTTCGGAAGATAGCCTTATTGTAGACTCCACGGGAATCAAATATCCCAAAAACAGCGAGTACAAATTAAATAAATACTATGATCTCGCAAAAGCCGTCACACGGAATGGCTTCACTGTTCTTCTTCACGCGGTAGAAGTTGGCGCTCGTGGCCTCCCAGCCAAATCTCTGTTTCATCTCTTTAAGGATCTTGGCCTCTCCAGGAAAATGCTTAGCTCCTTCCTAGAAAAAATATCTAAAACCGCGATTTCCGCATTTCAAATTCTATGCCTTTGAAAGGCGGAGTGAATGGATGGTAAAGTGTCCGCTCGCATGTGGCTGGACAGCTGTCGTAAACCTACCACAGCCGGTCGTTAGTCCGGAGTCCACCGCTCATCCCCCAGAAGTGTAACAATAGTATTATGATGGGCCATACCTTGGTCGGTAAATTCCATGGCAGCTCCTTTTGTACTTACTTACTTGATATTCGCATAACCTAGAATATGTGTTTCTTTATTTTCTAGGTGAAATAATTGCCTTGAATTTCGAAGTCTTATCTTAATCCAGGAGATATAATTGATCGGATAAATCCGATATAATCCACTTGATCGGATAAAATGTCAACCCCTCATTTCACCCTGTTATGTGTCAACTTTCGAAAAAACCTCGAATACCTCTTCTCTTATTTTCATGGGAGAGGATGTCACCCTAATTTAGAATTCTCCCATATCCTATTTTATTCCATTTTATAATCCCGCTTCATCCCATTAGAGGTGGGCGAGTGAGTCAGTCAGACTATGCTCGGGCGAACCCGTCGCTCTGAGCCGTTTCAATGAACTTTATCGTTATATCGCCACGAGATGTATCGTACAGAATTCGGACAATACATATCCACAATCCAGCTACGCCACTGCCCATGAGAGTTCAACTCCTCACCGCAAGGCACTGGAAATTATCGAACCCAGTGGGGCATCCTCACTCCCTCACTCACAGTCCACAGATGTGGTGAGATTTCTCCGACGTCCCGTCTGATAATAGGCTCGAAGTCGCTTGCGCAGTTTTCTACCTTAAGTAAGTGGCAATTCCTCACTGGTATATGTCGCGGATACAAGGCGGCCCTTTACTCGGCTTGCTACCCGAGATAGGATAGCCAACATCTCGTTTCTAAGGATAGATAGCTTAAGGTATCTAACTATCCTCGCTTTCTTAGGTTGCATCACGCTTCCAAAATCCCCCAGCTATTCATTGTTGAGCAATAGCCGGCCGACCGACCAGTGTATCACACAACCATCCGACCGAAGTTTCACCGAGTGCATATGCCACATTACCGGGATACATTCGGATCAGACCAGTCGATCATCGCATATATCCAAGAGTATAGGGCCCCTCTTTAGGGAGGTTGCTAAGCAAAGGCCAGCATGCCAACCAGTGCTCAGACATCCAGGGTCACCCGAGGTATTCCCTCAGATCAACCGCCATGCACAGCGGGTTCACCGGTTCGTCCCTCTTCGGGGAGGCTGCCTGTGAGTCGGGCCAACTATGGTAGACAGAGTTGGCCCCATCCCGTTAGACCCCAGTCAGGACACTGCCTTTCATTAATTTAGATCTTTTTTTAAGAAAAGGATTATTTATGTTCTAACGGAACCTCTAATAATTGGTTTGCAGGTTTATGTGTGGCACCGAGCAAGGCTTAGTCATAACCGGAAATCGAAAAGGCAAAAGTGCCATGGAGAAATTACCAGCAAGGGTATGTATGAGCATTTCCGATTTAGCAGAACATTCATTCTAAAAAGAGATCTCAAAGATTAAGGGGACGCTAAAAGGGTAGCTCTTCATACAAAACACCAATACAAATTATATTTATTTATTTAAATAAATGCACAAATTATCAATTGCAGTACATTATTCCATTACTACTATTAGATGCTTCATTGTAAACAGTAGCAACTTAGAGAGCACCACAGCCGAGTATATTATTCAAATCAATGTCGCCTAACTAGACTTAGGCCCGTACTACGGTAAGCGTTTAAACAATGGCTTATGTATATGTCAAATTATATCATTTTAAAATAGGTTCGGTATTTAAAAGTAAACGAAAAAGGGTCATCAGGTACTGGCGACATGCAAAATGTTCACAATATTAATGTGATCACAATTTGATTTGCAGTCTTCGCTCCATATGCGTGCTGTGATCACGATCATAATTTAAATCATTTTTCTTTAAATATAATAAGATTAAAAATTTACTAATAATAATAAACTAGGTAGGTATAACTTAATCGTCAATCTAAAAACTATGTCATTGATGTAGTCTGCTACTAATATTTAAAATATCTATCATGAAAAGCATCATAAAATAAATAGTTGAAGAAGGTAAATAAATCATAATAAAGATTACATAATAAATTATGGATGGATAAATAACACTGCAATAAATGCTTTTGTTATTTAATTATTGTTATTACTTTTTAAAATTATGTTTTTTTTTGAAGATTATTATTATTTAACTACTAGTATTTAAAATTTGTGTTTTCCTTGGAACAGGCTCTGCCTAGTTAGTAGTGACGCAGAATCTTTGTGTTTGAATCATTCTTATGATTTTTTTTAAAAATAAATTTAAAAAAAAAGAAAAAAAAGTTGAATAATCAACTGGAATAAACTTATACATAAAATATGCATATTATGAGTTAAAATATAAGTTTAAATATAATCGAATTAAAATACAACAGCGATTAAAAAAAAAAGAATCATAAAATAAAGAAATAAAAACTCTACAAAAGAGGGTTAAAAATTTGGTGGCTTACATGCCGACCTTCAATCACAAGCCACCTGTGACATCATTTTTTGTATAGTTCTTTGCTGCTTACGGTGCTTGTAGACTCATCCAATTTGTTATATACCCTGGGGACTGTAAAGGCCGATAATTTAAATTGCAAGAGTATTCTCTCAATTTAAATTGCAGGGTCATGAAACTTAGCATAGAATTAGATCACGGCATCATGCAGTGCTGGCAGAGTAGATTTTTGAAAACATGTTTAATATGAAAGTTATTATGATTATAGGATTTTCATGAAAACCTTAAAATCTTAATAATTTTTCATATGAAATATTTTTTCAAAAATCTACTCTATCAGCAACCTGTACGATACTATGATGTAATGCTGTGCTAAGTTTTATGACCCTGTGATTTAAAATACGAGAGTAATTTGTATTAGTGTTTTGTATGAAGAAGTACCCCTTTAGCGGACTCTTAAGAACTGAGGATACAAAATCATATTGTATTTTTTTTAATAGTATCTTTGATTCTTGTTATTTAATCAATGATAGTATCAAGCACATCACGGTGCGGTATGCACTGTGCAAAGAAATCCCGGTTTTGTGAAGAATTTTCTTACAATCGGCGACTGGACAGCGCGCATATGGAGCGAAGACTGCAAAGAAAATGCGATTATTTGGACAAATTACCATCGCAACCGCCTCACCGATGGAGCATGGAGTCCAATCAGGTATTCTATCCATCCTGTTTTATAAACATTTTTCTCAATACTTATTTCCAAGAAGTAATTTCTGCTTAGATTTTCGCTGTTTATGACCGTCCAGTGGGATGGTTGTCTATGCTGCTGGGATCTGCTAAGAAGACAGTATGGTCCCGTAGCCACAGCGCAGCTATGTGATGAACCACTTACGAAAGTTAAAGCACATGAAGGGGTAATTATAATTGATTTTGCTTATCCTCTATAACTCTAGTAACCGGTACTGCTAAACGGTTTTGAGCGTGTTCTCCAGGCCTTTTGACATTAAAACGTCTTTAAAATAGATGCTGGGTATGGGGAGGCAATTTCGCCCAGATAAGTAACAGTTTCTGATAAAGTAATTTCAAACTTCAATAACTTGGCTTAAAATTGTTATAGTGCGTGCCGTCAGGCCTCATTTTAAAGAGGGAGAATGGATGTATGTGCTAGTATTACGTTGGCATTCGTGGCAGCATGACGTCGCGAACTGTGCATGTGCAAAGTTAATCCACAATTTTAGACTATCCGGATTCGGTTTGTGTCCATAAACGGTATAATATCTCAGAGACGAATTATCCGATCCGAGTAAACCAAGCTTTGTTTTGAAGAAGAGTGCATGTGTTACAACTATCTACTGGGCTCCAAGTATGTATTTCAAGAACTTAAAAAAATACAAGAGTGTAAATTCTAAAAAGTTTTGAAAAAATCGCGATCGCTTTAATATATTGCAATATATGAGGGCAAAGTACAACCAAAATTACAAGAATCGGGTATGAATGCATAGAGCACAAATTTTAAAGAGAATGAGACTGAAAACACCAGGTTCACACCCATCACCCATCACCAAAGCGCTTAGGAAACTCAGGCCGCATCTGAATAAGCCTGGGTCGAGTGTGGATAACGTTGATTATTAGATCGAGAGTGCAATTTCAATATTATTTTTTTTATAAAATTAACTGGTTTGACACTTCCTATGTCTTTTTCATACACAGATCTCTGACAGAATTTGTGAAATTTATTATGATCTTTTCTTTTCATGATCATAGAGCATTATCTATATAATAGGTAATTTAGTGCCCTTATTCAATACTTGGTGGCTTATTCTTCTCGACTCTATTACACACTATTAATATTTTGTAGGGTCGTTTAGTAGCAGCCGGTAGTAGAAAAGGATCTGTTTATTTAGCTGAACTTTCTGAGAATTTGGGTGTTGCCGCCAAAAATGATAAACTTTTGATGACTCACGTAAGTCTGATCATATTTTATCAAATTTGTATTCTTCTCGTTTGATATAATTACACTTTAATGTTTTGCGTTTAGATGTTTGACCGTGAAAGCAAACGCGAGCGAATCCTAGAAGCCCGACTGCGAGAAATACGCTTGAAGATGAGACAGAACAAACAGCCCATGACCGATAACAATCAAACGAATGAACCCTCCAATGCAAACATCAATAGAGACTTAATGGAAGCGGAGCAGGAGTATCGTCGGATAATTGAAAATGAAGCAAAGTCTGAAGGGCAAATTCAACAGATAACCCAGACAGGTAATTTATTTAATTCATTTTAAATGAATATCAAGTATCAATTAATAGGTGATTAATTTCAGAATGATAGTGGAGAGCGGTAGCCTTCTTCATCATCGGATTCTTCGGATTTTTGTTTAGATACGACGGCTGCTTGTCGAATAGCAGCTACAGCTTTTTCTCTCTTTGCTTCAAGGTCGAACAACTGAAAATGATTATTATTTTTAGCATATTTATATTAACGTATAGCAGTTATTTTTTATGTACGTTTGTCAGCGCATTCCTTTCCGACGATGTAGACGTTGTAAGGTTTTCCGAGACTGATGTTAGATACACAGATCCCGTGTCGCCACCTGCCATAATGTTATTTCCCTGAAAAGTAAGAACATGTTATTTTATTTTGTCTAAGAATATAAACTAATTTAAAAAAAACTTCTATGTAATTGCTTTTTTTTTATTTATAGGTTTGATCCGAGTATTTGATTTTCTGAATCTACTCTTGCCATTCGAATAAAAATAAAGTCGTAGACATACCGTTTCATTTATTATGACTTTCGTCAATACCGAATTGCTTAATTGCACTTTAACAATTGGCATTGTTTGTTTCTTCAGAAGATCCCACACGTGAATTGAGCCATCTTCCATTGCAGTGGCATAAATACTGAATCTCCCCGCACTCCATGCGGCATCACTGATTTTTTTGGTGGACGGTACGATCCAACACACGCTACTGTCCTTGGAATCCTCCGACCAGATCCTCAGCTGCCATTCTTCAACTGAGAAAAACACTTTACTGACTCCTTTGTTTCTTTCTATAGCAGCTATCGGTCCAGCGTTTGCTTTGTATTGAATAGTAAATTTTTCGGCGGCCGCCTTTTCTTTTCGGTTAATTGATAGGATTCTACCATTTTCGGTTCCACAGAGGAATCTGGGAATTAGGAAAAAATAGAATGGCAATCTGTCCATCGCCGTAACTCTTATAATACAATATACAGTGTATAATAATAGTTAAGACTAGGAAGTCACAGATGGGCTATTCTCACCACACTCTATGTCGCATTTTAAATTTTAAAATTGTTGACAATAATTGTTCTGGTATCTCCTCTTAAAAACTTCGTCCTTTAGTAGACCTCTTAAATTATCGAGGGGAGTTAAATCCGGAGACCGGGCTGATTTGAAATTGAACAAATCGTTCTGATCCAATTTCTGCCAAATTTATTATTAGGGCGCATAACAGGGTACATCTTATACATAATAGCAGTAATTCCTCAAAATATTAATCGGGGGTTTCTAGTATATTTGAATTGTACCTACATGCTTTAAAAGTTAATTCCATTTTTTAAATTATCTACCTACGTATAATTGTCGGTTAGTAGATATTTATATTACTTTATTAGTCTTTTGTATGGGGTAAATATATAATTTATTTATTTATTTGTTTATTTATTTGTCCTTTGTTGCCCAACTAAGCAAAGCTTGTGCTTGGGCGGATATTCTTATTTGTTTGTTTGTTTCTACTCTTTATTGTGAAA
>JAOPUG010000007.1:22072490-22085656 GCA_027564375.1 Micropterix facetella | reverse complement strand
ACTATATTAGCGCCTAATTATGCCACTTCCGAAAATTTGTTCTGCTGACCTTGCTCTTCTAGGTTAAGGGACATGCCCAAATGTGATTAAATTAGTAAGAGAAGTTAAGGGGGACATATAAAATATTAAGAAACCATATTTAAAATTACACAGTTCCATCTAATAAACCGATGTATCCAATGAAAATATTATGATCCAATTAATATGCTCGGTACTGTAACTAAAAATCAATCTATGACATCGCAGTACAAGGTAAGAGCTTCTGTATTACATACGATACACATCTTATTTATGTAATATGTATACTGAATTTAATGACACTACTAAGGCAATGATAATTATCCTATATAATAAACAGGCTGAGTGTTTGCTTTCGGCACCTGAAACTCGATTGATGTGTACACGAATCGAGACAAAAGTTACACCAGGACGATTGGGTTTTCACAAGGTAGGGTCCCATGTATAATTTATTAGTGCGATCATTCATAATTACCTATTTATTAGAAATATAATTTCGTGTCGCTCTCTTCTAACATAATCGGTCCAATTCTTCAATCACGCCTGCGTATACGCGTAAGTCTGCTTATACGCGTATGGCTGCCTATCCACGGCTGTGCTGTCAACAAAATTTATTTAAATTCTGTCTCCTCAACCATCGCCGCTAACACCATGGCTGCCGAACGGTGATGTTTCACATCCGCGTCATAATACCAATACCAGAAAAATAAAATACGCGTAGGTCTGCTTTTTCGCGTATCATATGCGAAAAAGCAGACGTACGTGCCTAGAGAATCGATCTCAATATCGTGCGTAGGTGCTTAAAAGAGATTACCTAATATATTGTGTTTAATTGCGTCCCGATTTATAACATTGCCAGATTACATTTTCAACGTTTAAATCATATGGAGTCCATTAGTCCACTCGTTACAGACTTTGTAAACGTTGCCAACTTATAAATTAATCGATTAAAATGTATGGAGCATTTGACAGCGCCATTAAAAAAATCCTAATCGGCAATCAAAAACTTAAATGTTTATGATTGCACTTCTACTGAGAGCATCATAAATTAATCATGTAACTACACGTAGTCAGTCGCCAGTCGACCACCACGTACCGCGCTGATACGGTTACCTGATCAGTGGCGTCGACAAGCACCATACAAGCCCGGACTAAGGCGTCATCACTTAGATGCTTAGTTTTAAGGCGCCGCTATCGGCTACACTAAGCGGAATGATTTGCCAAGCGATACTCTTGCGGAGAACAATACACCGAACGACTATTATTGCTTGCGCGGAGATATTACGTTTGCGCCAAGCGAAACCCCAGCGGAGCGCATTATACCGAACTCCTATTGCTTGCGCGGTGATACCATTCTTCTGAAATCGGGAGTAACAAATAATATGTTTTTTGTTTTTTTGAAAGATTATAATGAAAAATTAAAAAATAGAAAAATATGGCTTTCTTCATATTTTAGTAATTTAGTTGGTACGTCTTACAGATAAAGTTTCAAGTTGTTTTCCCCTAAAGATTGCAAGAAAAATGCAAAATATGAAAAGGTGATGAATCCAGCTTTTATTTATTTTTATTTATAAAGAATTCAAAAAATTTAGAAATTTTGCATCATAGTACTAAATATTAAGAATTTTTCTACAAGATTCATATTTTTATTATTGTTTAAATGCACGTGGGAGTCACTTAAATTTGACTGCAAAATGTTAGTTTTTCAATGTTTGAGAGAGGTAGTCACCTTAAGTACGCCAGGGCGAACGGGTTATATAGAAACAGGCATCGGTGATTGTTATGTAGCTGTTACATATATATGTGTATTGATAGAAATAAATAAAAATAATTAATTAATAAAGCATTTCGTCGGCTTTCTTCATTAAACCTGCATATGCAGCCTGCGGTGGTTTAGCCATTCCTAAATAGCTGCCTAACATGATTACGGATTTCAGGGTTGCTTTTTATAATGATAAGAGCTTACTCACGGTTTTAAAATTTATTATCACCCTCTTTAAGGGCAATTCATTTAATCAGGTGCTCTCGTAAACTTAATCAGGCTGAACGGACCAATAAAGAAGCAATTGAAACAAACTGGACCATTAGATTGCCTTGATAATCAGAGATAAATGATGTAAAGGATGTTATAGGATCGACAATCATGGGTAATCTTTTGTTCAATTCATTCTTTAGTATTAAATATACGTTAATGTCATTGGTATCGTATTTTGCTTCAATATTAATCAATGAAATATCTTTTAGGCCGGATTATAATGGATATCAAATTGTCCTGTTCGGACACATATTTAATCCATTAGCCAATTTATTTGTATATTTATTTACTTATTTATATATTTAATATTAGGCGGTTAGTTGATTATTCATTTAAATAAACCTCTTGTAGTTTTTAAGATTAAATGAGCGATATGAATGAATGAAAGAAAAGTTAAGAAAAGGAAGTCACTATGTTTTAAATACTATCACCCTAGAAACGACCCAAAATTTAGTAGGGTGATAAAATTCACACATATCACGTCTAATCTGCTTCACAAAAAGAAATTAATAAATTTTTTTTTGTTGTAAAAATCGGTTACTTTTAATGAATAATTTTATAAATTAAAAAAAAAAAAAACATTACCAGAGCATAAATGTTTAAATACAAATCCGTGCATATGTAAGAATCGCGCAGGTGAACTACGAGTATGTTCACACTATTCCCCATAGATACATTTTTTGGCTGCGGCACCTTCCAAAGTGGCACCTTCGCAGAAGGATGGCACTCTGCGCTGTGATTTGCTCTTTTCGCCGCCTGCGCGCACGCCAATTATATCGTTATGCCTTATAATATCCTTCAAGTGTGCTTCAGGCTTCAAGGGCCTCTTTAATGAGGCGGCACTGATCCATTAAATCATTTTGTTGCCAGCGAAAAGATAATGATTGCAAAAAAATATTACTTCATTGCCATTTTCCCATTTTGATATACCGATTCGATTTGTGAAACTGGTCGCGGTGGCTACGCCTATAGTGTTATCTACGACTAAAACATCCGATATAAATGCGAAATTTAAAATTGTCATGACAGCAATAAAGTACTAATTCAAAATTTGAGATTGTCACGACGGGGAGCAGAAAAAAATGATATTTGTTTTTTTTTTTGTGTTTTTTTTTAAATTAACTACTAGAGTAGATAGGCACTCCTAGACTTGGATGCGTCACAAAATTAAATGCTAAAAATGTTATTATTAAAATCACAACTATCATAATAGTTGTCATGGCTGCCATATTATACTCAACATTGAAATAGAAACTTAAATTTTATGTAGAATCATCAAGATAAAAATAATTCTATGCCATATCCAGCAATTTGCCTTTGTAATTGTTTAAATTAATAAACGTAAAACTATGCGGTTGTTCGGAAAGATTTTGGTTTTTTTTATGAAAATGAAAGACGAATTTCTTTTAGTGAATGAATATTTTATTGAATTGAATATTGTCCATTCTGGTCCAATATATTTTGCCATCTTTCTGGTAATAGCATGATTCCACGCTCATAAATTGTTTGTTCTTTGTTGGCAAAATACGGCTCCAGGTTATTTTTGACCTCCACATTTGAAGTAAAGGTTTTACCGTCTAAAACTTTTGTGGAGAACGGAACAAATAATAAACAAAAGGTGCCAGATCTGGAGAATATGGTGAGTGTGGCAGTACATCCCATCCAAGCTGTAAAAGTTTTTGGCGAGTTAACAAACTTGTATGAGGTTTTCCATTGATCCATTCTGGACTGTTCTGTTCGAGTGAATTATTGAATGTATCCAACTGATGACAGTACACTTTAGAATTGATCGTTGTATTGTCCGGTGAAGCTCAAAAAATGTTTCCTTTGAAATGCCACCAAACATTTTTTGATGAATATCGGCTTTCGAAGTGCTTTGAGCCGGTTCATCTTTTTTACTCTATGATCTCTTGAATTTAACATTGTTGTAGACAACCCATTTCTCGTCCCCAGTGATGATGCGCTACAAGAATGGATCATTTCCTTGACTTTTGAGAAGCAAATTACAGACGTCAACGCGACGGCACAAATTTCTTTCCATAAGAACATGAAAACATTTCGTAGGCGTTTCAAATAATCATGAACGGTCGAATTCGATAAATTTAATCTTTCAGCGATCTCACGAGTTGTTACTAGCCGGTTTCCTTTATCGTGTAATCAGCTTCAACTGGCCTTCCAGAACGTGGTTCATCTTCAACATCAAAATTGCCGGATCCAAATTTTGCAAACCAGTTTTGGTACTGGCGTTCTGTCTATACATATTCTTCATACACATCGGATATTTTATTTCTTGTTTGAACATCATTTTTACCTTCTCTCTTTCCATATTTGAAAGGGTACCAACCAAAAACTACTGCGTAGAATCAATCAAACTTTTTCACCAGCAAGTCTTGATATATCAGCTGTCAAAATATATCATGATTATGCGACTTAAGTGTGAAGATGGCATTGAAAAGATACAATTAAGTCCTCTGTTAGAAAAAAAATAAATTACTTTCCAAACAACCCAGAGTATACCTTCCAATATATGAGTACAAGAATGTCAGCTAACGTAATACTATCCTAATACTACATTTTACAAATAATGCATGGAAAATAAATTCAGAGTTTTCAGACTCCCTTATACCATAACTTTGGTTTTTTACCAGATTATTGACAATTATCCTTTTAAATTGGTCCTCTCCAAGGTTTTGATTTGATCTGGAATATTGTTATAGTAATTTGATATAGAATCTTGTTATAGTGTTAGAACGGCAATAAAGAATTCGAAATTGTAATTTGTTAGAATTAATATAAAAAAATAATTTTCAATTTGTTAGAACGGTGGTAATTAAAAAAAAAAATCTAAATTAACAACAATTTATCTCTGAAAATACATGTCTAAATCGGTACATATCCGGGTTCGACGCCACCGCAAAAAAAAACTGAAATAGTCGTTATTGGACCAGCTGATGAGTGGTTTATTAGCTTACAGTCCACATTCCTCGTAGATATCCGGGTGGAACACCTGCATTAATTCGCGTCTCGAAACGTGCTCGCTAGTCCATTACATGTCTATTGCCATCAATTAATCAGCGTTATAAAAAGCAGCAGAGTTTAGAAAAAAACAAAACATTACATTTAAATATAGCTACCTGATAAATTCAGTCTCAGCCGGTTTTGACATTAGTGATGTGTTTTATCAAATGGGACAACTAGATATTTATATCGCGTTCAAAAGATTTCGAAAAATCACTGCCCCGCACTATTGCAAAATTTTAATGAGCCCATAATGTTGTTATAGTAATATGTAAATTCAGCTGGCGCTGTAATAAAAATGGCATCTGGACGTGTTTTCTCCGTTTGTCGTTGCATAATTTGTTTTTCACCATCCGCGCCGGTCATCAATCTCGTCCGCCAATATAATTGGCGTGATGGCTTGTTATTTTTTGAAATTCAAAAATTTCAATATAAAAGTCGTTAATACATAATTCATACACAGTTTCAGCGTTGACGGTTCAATTTGCGGGTGTGTAAAACCATATTTTTCATTTTGTATACGTGTAATACAAATAATTTATTAGACACTATTAATTAGGGATGGTTTTGATTAATATTATTCGTGTTTTCCTGAATAATCAAAATCGGCGATCATTGCCCCATTTATTTAGCGATTATCAGCGGAAGAAACAGAAGAAACAGGCTAAAAGGTAAATGTTATAAAACTTTCGAACTACTAGGCGATGGCGTCTGGAGTGCTTGCGAACTGGAGTGATTCGGGCGGCAGATGATCAGGAGCCTTTTTCGAATATTGTCGGGAAAATCCCTCAAGATTAAGTAGAGTCTTATTAACGTGCGCCAAATCTTCCGCAAAGCTTCTCACCCACGACTATTATTGTCGCAATAATAGTCGTTGCTCGAATCTTATGTCCCTCTAATTGAGTTCCTTGAAATGCCTTGAAGCAGATATGCTGCTTTCAATGCCTTGAAAGCAGCATATCTGACTAACACACCCGATCGGCACTTATAGGAACTACAAAAGATACATTACCAAGGGAAATGCTCAAACGCGCAAGCGACTCGAAGGAAACACATCACAAAAAAGATTTAGTCATACATAATGAATGACTACGGTAACACATTTCGCAGATACTTAGAGTCTCGTGGAGATGATCAGCGGGCAAACAGAAAATAGGAAGACCGATATACACAGGAAATATCCTCTTAATCACGACATGAGATACTTTGGACAAAACGAAAGAAGAATGGGATGAATTGGCACAAGACGAAGCCAAAATGTGAAAGCAGCACGGAAAGTATTATATGGAGGAAACGGATACGGAAAGGAATAGACGAGTAAATCACCGATACGAGGTAAAATCAAACGAAAAATGAGACAGAGAGATCCAGAATATATTAAATATGCACGAAAGACGTGACGAAAATCAAGACAACTGCTACAATGAATTTTTACCGCATTCGCAATTTGACATCCTCACCCTTTCTCATCCCGCGTTAAAGGCAGGTGTTCCTCAACTTTAAAAATGTACCTACTGGTGTATTAGACTCACCGTCTCAGGAGCACCCCTGGCTGTGATGGCACAATTCGTTCGATCGTACAGGAGTGCAAGTACTTTCAAAATACTTTTTTTGTGGCCCTGATATCCTCCCACGGCCACATTGAAAGTTTCCGGAATGATTAAGAAAAAATACTATGAGTGACCAAAAATCGATTTATTGTTTGTCGACTGTGAGTTAATACACTTTTTCATACGGATAAACCAATTTTTATAACATTTATTACAGTCCTCCGTGGTGACCTCGGAAACACATTTTTCATATTCTAAGACAGCCTCTTCTGTCGATGAAAACCGTTGACCGCGTAATTGGTCCTTGATTTTTGGGACCAATATGAAATCAAAGGCGCTAAGTCGGGACTGTGAAGGATGACCTATGAGTTCTACGTATTTCACCTTTACAAATTCAGTTGTCAGGCTTTGTCAGAGCTGGCATTGCCTTGATGCAAGATGATGCAGCGCTTAAGGATGCTTTTACAGAGTTCTTTAATAACTTCCGGATAGCAAATGGTCGTGTGCCAATCGGTATCAGGGTATAATGATTCTTCATAGCATCAGTAGCCACTTGTCCAGCTTTCCTAAAAAAAGAAGCGATTATTCGATCATCGATTGATACTTTGCTACGGGGTCTTAGCTATAAATCCATGTTTTCACACCAAATGTACGCCCCTTCATTGAATCCGGTAAGTATGGCATTCCACGAAGTGACGCGTCCCGTTTTTTGAGCCTCAGTCAAATTGTGTGTAATCCACCGCGAGCACAGCTTTCTCACAGTCAAGCGTTTACGTAGAATTGATTGTACCTGACTCAATGCCTTTGCCTAAGGATGCCCGATTCTCATGGTAAGTCACAAGCCTGTCTGTTGAGGGGCCTAATGGGGCCGTACAGCTCGGGTCCTAATGGCCAACTTTATCATCATGGTCGGCCCGACTTATGGCTCAGCACATATCCGGCAGCTTCCACGAAGTGGGACTAACCCGGTGAACCCGCTGATGGCTGACCTGGAGAAGACCCTCAGGCGGCCCTGGACGGTTGATGTATTGGTCGGTTTACCGGCCTTGCTCAACTGACTGAATTGCCGGAGGAGTCTGGAAGCGTAATGCGACCTAAGACGCGGGGGTAGATGTTGACCCAACCCGGTCCCGTTGGCCACCGTCCGGGATATTTCCGAGTTACGGAATACCGCGTTATTACATTAGGTAGAGGCCGCTCAAGCGACTTCGAACCTGCGACCAGACGGGAGGTCGAAGAAATCTGACATCTGAGAGTGAGGGTACGAGGGGCCCCACTGGGTTTGAAAATTTTCAGTGCCTCGCGGTGAGTAGTTGGACTCTCACGGACAGTGGCGTAGTTGGATATGTGGATATGTATTGTCGTCCAAATTCCTTGCGCTCATCTCGGGGCTATATATCTATAAAGTTCGTTGAAACGCCTCGAGGTGGTGGGTTCACCCGTAGCTTGATCTTATCCAACGTTGTTTCTATCATAAGGCGCATAGCATCGATATTTTTATTGTTGACAGCGGTGGTCGGGTGACCTTCACAAAATTCTTCCAACCAGCTATAAATTATCACCTTGCTTAGTGCTTCATAGCAAAAAGCAGTTTGAAGCCGAGTGAGGCTCCGCTTGTCAAATGACACTTACAATTGTAGAAAATCATACGGTAAAAATTTTCAAGACTTAAATCCGTCGTGATGCAGACACACATTATTAAAAAAACAAATGACAGTTAGAAGAAACAAACTTTATTCTACAACAATGTAGTTCCATTTTCAAATGTTGTAATTATTTTTATAAGCCTGGAACTTTCAATGTGACCTATATCCTGACCTATTTCATATGACCACGACCTCAACATTTAAACAGAGCTGCGGTTCCTGATATATTGCGAGTAGAGGAAAATATTTGAACCCCAATAGGCGAAAGTTCGACCTTCTCATAAGCTATTTATATCCAAAATTCTAGCTTTGCGTTACTTAACAATAATATAATTTTAGTTCCTTTCTATGAAACATCATATTTATAAGAGTATCCAGACGATTCCCTAAAAAATAAAGTGTAGATCCGCCATTGGCTGCAGTGATATAAATGTTTCATTTCTATACTCGAGTGCATCGATTGCGGGCGTGAAGCGGTCCTCGTGGGCGTGTTTCTATAATTTGTCGGTACGGCGTTCGGTTCGGTTCGGAGCGGCACAGTGTTTATGTCGAACAAAGGTTATTAACGTTTCGCAGACGCCGGGCAAGGCTGCGAGCAAGGACTTCAGGTTATCAGCTCAGCGCCTCGGCGCCGCGGGACATAAATTACCGACCGGCGAAGATTTGCTCTTTTTTCGGCGTGCCGTCCTGATTTTGGGTTGCCAGCTTCCGACATTTATATTATATAGTCAACAAAGCCAGTAATTTGGTCATTCCAAAGAACCCTTAGGGATGTATCAAGTTTCCCGACACAGTAGACGAGTATAGAAGCCAACAATCCACAGCAAATATAGCTATTACATTTCAAAGAATTTACAAATAAATACCAACAATACATTCACAATATTCACAAAATTTCATCCTAGATCTTTCGACCAGTGCCACACCATGGTTCTACGGATAGTCTAGGATTATTAACATGCTAATAAAGTAATTTCTAGCATGTTTCTAGCATGCTAATAATGACACTTAGATGCTGCATATAATGCATCCGTCATTATATGCAGCATCTAAGTGTCATTATCTGCAGAATTATCGTAGCCGTCAAGTTGCGGAAACTTATTGTTATGCATCCTGGCCAAAGTCTTGCTCGACCGGTTTCCATATTAGCTTCTCCTTTTCTTCTAGACATTTCTCCAGCGGAATTACTGTAAAATAATAATTCCCCCGTTATCTTCATCTCCTGTTTGCGCTTGTTCCTCGCTCTTAAAAGTGACACTAAATAAATATGCGCATTTTCGTCGCTGTTACCAGCATTCGCATGGCATGGTTGCGGCGAGGAGTGCAAGACAGTTGCTCCCGCGTTTTCGCCGAACCAGCTCCAAAAATCGCCTCGCTCACTTTAGAGTCCTGGAAACGACGAACGAGGTGACCCCAGTCCTCGCGAATCCTCTTTACTACCGATATGCCTGCTGCAACCCACTATTTTCACCTCCTATCAGTATGCCGCTGCTACCTCCCTCTATCATAAAGCGTCGCCTCGCTCTGTCTTCAATGTCGCGACCCTATCGACTGGCTATCTGCGTCCGTATCTCGGTGTCCGGAAGAAAGGAAATTCCTCATCGATGCTCATCCTCATTGAAGCTCGTACGGAATGACAAGTCGTGGCGTATGTGCCTCACTACATGTAGTGCTTGTGTGTACGTTGCTTTCCGATTTTTTTTCAACATAATGAACCTGGTCTTGCTTTGTTTTATTTCTGCTATTGTTGTATCGATAGACTGCAATATCCTTTTTCTTGACTTCTGCCACACTTGAATGGTTTCGCCGCGAATAGTATGAGTCCACTCTTTATATCGGCTAATAGTAATAGGCGGAGGCTTATATAGCAGCTTTCTTTCCACCATCTGGACATTTATAACGATTGTGTTATCTTCTCTGCCCTTAGGAGTTTGGATGCAATAACCCCGGGCCACGCAGAGGCTTGGGTCGATGGTGATATCGAAATACTCCTCAGTGCGACCTCTATACCCGTCAGATGAACACCCGCCAATATTGCCAAGGCAATCGATGTAGTATCACTGCACTTCTTTATCAAGCGCTGTCTCCAATATCGAACGTAGGCGTCGGAGATTAAAATATGGCTGTGAATTTCCTTTGTCTTCTTTAAAATCCCTTGCCTTCGTTGGTATTGGAACGCTGTGACTATAAACTCTACCCAGTTCGATGTCCGTTCTAGAACTAAGGATTCCGCTCTTTAGTCAGCATCTTATTTCTAACCAGTATTAAGAAGTCGCTGTCACCTCCCGAGATAGTTTTTAGTAAAATTTCATCCACTAAGGAACCATCTTCAAGTCAGAGGATCTCTTTCTTTGCGAGTCGTTAGTTCGCTGAGGGATGCCAGGCTATTAACCTTTAATTCATTGGCAATATGATCTACGTCATTACATATCAAAGCATGATGACTTAGCCAGGCACTGCACATCTCTACTCGCCGCTTACTTTATTAGCGTCAGCGCCACTTTTCCTTTCTTTGAAGAAGACGCAGAAGTTACCTCCATGATGTGCAACGAAAGAGTCTTTAGAAGATAATAGGCTGTACTACTAGGAAAGTAATACACTAGTCGTTGCGACTCATCAGACGTAGAAGAAAAGGGCTCCTGTCTTCTTAGAGGCCACCCTTTGGATACGCCAGGTAATCTTAAATTCCATTCCCTCTCAATAAATTACTCACCTAATTCATAATGCATATCCTTTTTTGTTTACCTGTATACAACTTGTTCGTTAACGAAAACCGAGTGGGTAGTGATAAACTGTGAAATTGAACATAACCTTTATCGTTCATACTTTGACTCTATTGTCTCTATCTATCTCGACATCTAGGAATTTGATGTGAGTGCTGAGAACTTTCCTATATCAACCTGTGCAACAATCTTCAACTCAATCCGGAAGACAAAGCTGCTAGATCCGAGGAGGTACTCTTCATTTTTCTTCCCGTTTTTCTCATCTGTATCTGGTTTTGGCTGCTCCTGTATTGTATTCGATACCTGATATAGATCGTCATTTCGAAGTTCAGAACTAAACCGATATTTGAAAACCTTCCCTAAGCAGGTGACCTGCTGCAGGTCACCATAGTTTCCAAAATAACATAAACCTAGGAGATAAAATCGCGTTGATTTATATAAATATTTTAGACCTCAAAAGTGAACCGTTTAAAGGAAGCCCATGATTTTGATTATAACTAACGCTTTCCTTGTCACCATACAAAACGTAAATCAGCACAGTAGGAGTCTAAAAGTTCATTTTTTGCACGATTCTTAATGCGACGGCGGCGGAATTTTTTTCAGGAGGGGAGATTTAGCCCATAACAAGGAACGAGATATCAAAATTAAAATTCATTTTGTGTATGTCTGCCTCATATGTCTTATCTATATTCACATAATGTCATTTACGATCTTTTAAATGTCTGGCGCTGTGCGTCATCGCTGGCGAGTGACGCACATATTGTATAGGATTTTTGCATAAAAGGGATCTAAAGATTTTTTCTTCTTTTTTCTAAAAAAAAAGGTTTTATATTTTTTGTTAAATGTATGTAGCTTATGAAATCAAAGACTATCTCGGTTGTTTGACCTTATAAATAATATAAAACGGGTGAAGTTTGTAGTACCCTACTTTTCGACGATGTTGTCTACCCTGGACAACGGCGTGGCGGTTGCACCATCGCCGAAATGTCGGTTGCTACAAATTTCACGCAGTAAATCCATTTTTATGTATAGAGTTTATATTATAATAAAAACAATCATAAAAATTCATAAAACGCAATTGATCATTAATCGCAAATTTTCACAATTCAGCTTCGTTCATCAACTTTACAGATATAGTCAGTTTTTTTTACCTTTATATAATAAACCCTTTAGCGGATTAGGAACAACAGATTAGCAGATCGGGAATCTGATTCACAACTGAGGAGGATTTCATACTGTACTCGTAGGCGAGCCTTTAAGATCTGTCAAGTTTTTTCGGATTGGCTGGTGGGACCTGCCGCTGGTAACACCAATTTTATTCATTTTTAAAGTTGTCCACGCGTAATGATCCGTTTCTCGGAAACATGTTCTAAAAAAATCCGTCTACAGTCGACAACTATAAGTTGGCAACCCGTCGCGCCTCCTCGTTCGACGCGCACACATGGGGCTGCGTAAATCACGACGACTCGATCGCTCAAATGATCGAGCGTTAAAGAAAATCGAGTCGCGAGAACCTCGATTGTCTGTTGGATTGCGCCGCGCCGCGGAAAAGTTAATTGAAAAATCGGTGGCTTGCGACGTGTCCTTGCTTCCAAGGCCGCTTCAGTTATCCCGAATTTACCAGGTCATGAAATACGTAATGAAGTAAATTTCTAAAAAAAGTCTTCTTAACCATGGCTATTGAAAATACCGAGTATCTAGTCGTACTTTATGCAACCCGACTGTGGCAGCATTTATCTACCATTTTGCGTCAGAAGCTACATCGATGTAGCACTACAATGTGTCAAAGGTGCAGTGTTGCAGTGTGCCTACTATTCACCTTTAATTTAACTATTGAGACTTACGAGCACGACTTCATTGGGAAGTATATCAGTATTAAAAACAAGCAATGGAGAGAATCTTATAATATGTCTCGATAAGGTCTCCATGCTCCAGTCGTTACTATAAGATGGGTTTATAGACGCAGAAGGAAAAATCCGTCTATTAAGTATACGGTCGGCGCGTGCGCTTTGGGACGTCCATTAATTACGTGAGGTTGTTTTTAAAAAACCTCCCCCCCCCCCCCCCCCGGGGGGTGGGTGGGTGGCCCGGGTGGGGGTCCCGGGGCGGGCGGGCGACACCCGGCCCGCCCGCGGGCTGGCCCCGGGGGGGCCGCCGGGCGGGGTGCGCGGGGTTG
>JAOPUG010000007.1:21944005-21954699 GCA_027564375.1 Micropterix facetella | reverse complement strand
ATATATGGAAGATGGCAGTGCCGTTAAGAAATTAATTTAAAATAAACATTGAATGAGTTAGGAGCTTCGCTCCTATCGGGTGTCCCACGACACCTCTATCTTTCTTTTATATTTTTAATTCTATATCTTCTAGTAACTTGTTGCAAAATGTAAGGTATGTTTCTTTATTGAGTGGGTTGTGCGATTGAGACAAATTGTAATTTAATCCGTGTATTGCGTGTCAGCGTTTACGCCTCAAAACAGATGAAAATTATTTAGAATTATCCGAGAAGTCGTTACCCGAAACCCTCGAGTTACTCGGTCGATGTAAAAATCGTCGTTAACAAGTTGAGAATCTGTCACGCTTCCTTGAGGCAGCGGCGGCACACACCTGTGCTTGTTCCTGCTGGCATTGTTTTTTGACTCTTTCTCAAGGAGGGAGTAATTTACTCGTACGGCGTATTCATGTGGGGCACGCTTGAGGAACTCCCGTCTATGTAATTTTCATACTTGACGGAGCATCTTCGCCTGCATAACCGCCGCGATTTTGGGTGAGAGAATGCGGTCACATTTGAGGCGTTTACTGTACTTTAATGAATGAGTGGGACTAAACTCTTGCTTGCTATATCACCGTATTTTCGGGATTGAGAACAAGGGATAACGTGATAAAAACAGTTCGCAACATGACTGAATAGTCACTAGCAGACCATTTTGAGGCTTTATTGACATACAATGTGTCCCAGTTTTAAAAGCAAATACTCTAAAAAACTCAAACAGTCGTCTCTTGCAATTATCTACAACAACATTTAATAAGATACTATGTTTAAATTTATCAAAGATTTTTCTTAAAAAATAGCAATATGGCGTAACAAGCACCATATAAGACATGCCTTTATGTTTTTTACAGGGCTCACTTTAGTCGCCACGCGGCTTCTTGGGACGTGCATGATTAGGCCATTTAAACACGTAGAGGAGATTAATAGTAACACGTTCGGTAATTATTTATTTTTGTAACCATATATAATTTGAATTAATTTAATATTATTGTTGTAAATATTTAGATGAACCATAAGTTTAAGGTTTTTTTTTTTAAATTTGGGGCATGGTGTACATAATTACATATATTTAATATGTACCGATTAAAACCACTAATGGATTTATAACCAACACAGTAATCGATCCTTCGTTAAGGAGGTACGACAAAATATAAAGAAAAGTTGGAGATAAGCTTGAAATGAGTTGGCATTACCTATTCCCACAATCACCCCATGCACAACTACTATACAGATACGCACACACACACACATGCATGGTCAATCATTCAACACAATCCAACGCCAATACGCCAACAACCACCATTTTTTTTTTTTGTATTTTTCCTTTTTTGTATTCTTTTTTATATTGTTAATAATTTAAAATATCACTGGCTTTGATTCGTTAAAGATTATGTTTATATTTTATTAATATGTTGTATGTTTAAAAAAAACCTTAAAAAATGTCACCGATACATGTTCTTTTCTTTTTCTCAATATTCCGAATTTAAATTAAAATGTTGTCGGAAAAGGAACTACGCGAAGGATTTATATATTTAATTGAAATGTTAGTTTTGATGACATCTTTACCAATTCTGTGAAAATATAATAATAATATCTCAAAATCTTTGAAATCAACCGTAGTGCCTTAACTTCGATCCTGGTCGATATTTGAAAACTAAAATTTCGCATATAGGTAGGTACATTTGACTTTAGATAGCTTTTTCAATTTCGTGCATTTTTGCAATTTGTTGCTACCCAAAACTTAAAAAAAATTAATGATATGATTT
Organism: Micropterix facetella; assembly: GCA_027564375.1. NCBI lineage: Eukaryota > Metazoa > Arthropoda > Insecta > Lepidoptera > Micropterigidae > Micropterix > Micropterix facetella. Next base: position 21,952,898 of record JAOPUG010000007.1, on the reverse strand, counting down.
TTAACTGCAATTTGATATGTATGTATATTGCACATATTATTTTAAAAATGTTATAAATTTCATTATACCTTTTATCTAAACTGCTGTTTCTATTTCGATTTAACTCTAAATTGGGGACAGTTAGTCCAAATTTACTTTATTTTTTGCAAAAATCCAAATGAATTGTTTTAGTGTGAAAGTAGTTGAAGCAGTTTTCAGAGATACTTATGATTCCTCGAAAAATCTGGTTTCGAGACCTTCTTTTTTTATTCTCCCATATTGTATCACTGTTGTGTCCCATGTCACTATCCCTATACAGATTCGGTATACGGTGTACAGAGTGTGGGATTCACAATGCTTGTGCTAGTGCTATTTTAATATTCTTCCTCGTCATCACATGCTTTCATTCATCTCCAGGGCATCCATGCTAAACATGAGTCAGCGAAGCAACTTCACCACGAAACCTACATACTAAGGAAAGGATCTAGAAACTAGCGCGCCTTATAAGATTATTAGGATTTATAAGATCTTAAATGATTTTATAAGACCTTATAAGATCTCAGGAACTTGTAAGATCACAGGTCTTAAAAGCTTCTAAATTCGTTGGTACTAAGAGGGGTTCGGTCTGAGCAACGGCAATATGAATCAGTCCCGGAACCGCCACACTCACTCCACTCGATCAGGTGAGTATATCGCTATCGAGCTTATCACAAAGTATAAATAGACAAGTTTTAAGACGCGTTTTTCCCACTATTTGGCTGCTGCATGAAATCGGTTTGGGGCGTCATTACGGTTAAATTCATTAAGTTGCTGCAGAAGCCAATATAAGCAAATGCTTGTCCTAAGCGGCCAAGAACATTTGCGGTATGTCCTCAAAATCAGTTCCGTTGATTTTAGGACATCTTCATTTGCAGCGTTTGCAGATTCATTGTGTGGTCTATTTTTTTAAATTTTATTAGATAGGGCTGTTTCTGAGGCTGCAGAGCCCAGTATCACTGCGACCATCACTGATCTATTGTGATCGCCCCTGTACTTACAGTTCCGTGCTAATCCTAGCTTCCTTTAGGAATAGCAATAGGTTTTTGGCACTGGATTGTTTTGCCTCTTCCGGTTTGAGGTAGTAGTTGTTCAAGTGGGTGTATCTTTTACGGATTAGTGGACCGCATTCGCACATCAGGTGCATTGGGGTTTCCTCTGACGTTTGGCAGAATAGCTACGATACTTATTATAGAGGTAAATTAGAGTTTAGGAAATTTCCCACAGCTTTGTTTCAATACTTAATTATGGAAAAACGCATAGTTGTGAGAAATTTACTAAGCTTTAATTTCATTCTATCATTATTGTCGCTAAGGTACACCGTTTTCGAGTTACGAGTTTCGAGATCTGTTACCCCCCTCCCACTCTCCCACCCTCCCACCTATGCAGCGCCTGTAATCGAGGGGACTTTATTTGACGTTGTTCAGGGGACCTACCCCTACACAATCTTGAAATTTCTGGAACTACATAGATTTATGCCGCTGATTTTCTTATTCTGCCAGGACTAAAACCCGACTCGCTTCCGCCTCTTGCGCGTGCCACTCGCCTCTGAGTGTAATAAAATTTGAGTGAAATCGCCACCTCGTTATATTCGAATCCGCAAGATATGCAAAATTTGAAAGACATGCAAATTGCTCAGTATAAAAATGCAGATTCTGCAAAGGAAATGCTGCATTTCATCTATTATGCATATGAGAACAAGTCGTATATGAAAAACTCATTATTAGTCAACTAACAGGAGCAGCTCTCGAGTTAAACAAATATGGCAAACATAAACCGTCCTTGGTTTAGGGATAATTTTAAAGTTTGCCACCTATGCACCTTACCTCGCGTAATCTCCCTGAGAATATATTTAAAATACCGAGGCGAATAAAAATAATATACTGATACGGCCTGGTGTGAAGATTACTATAATAACATTTTATTAAAAGGTGATTTTGTCGATGACCCGACAAGAGTAGGACCATTCTAAACTCCCTGCATACGGAATTCGGAAGATGTGTATATTACAAATAAGATGACGCACAAATCGAGCCTTTCGACCTAAGGCTATGTGGAGCAGCTGGGCAAGTGATGTATTATATTATAGAAGAGTGCCTGTGGTAGTGAAATAAGGAATATATTGGACCCGATTGCGTTTCTTCGTGAACTAATGTTGGAAATTAGTTCATGCTAACGACACAGAGCAACACGTTAGAGAGAAATATGAAATGAACGATCGTCGATTTGTCCGCACCAAAATCTGCCGAACTTATAGCTATCCGCATACATTTGGTGCGGACTCTGATTTGGCTGCTTTTATTCGGTGGGTAGTTTTAGTGCGGAAAAGTGGCAACCATCCATTTTACATTCGGCTCTAATGTATTGCCCTGTTCCGTTCACATAAACTAATTCCCTATTCTACTTCACGAAGAAACCTAATCGAGTCCATTAACCTACTCATAATGAAAAGCAATGGCTATGAGAATTAGACTTAAATTTCGTCCTGGTTTCTTCCCTTCCGGGCTATCACTACTGACTTTTCCATATTTACAGTAGACCGGGAAGTCAGGTAAATGTTGTATACTTGGGTTTTTAAAAGGCTTTCGACAGAGTGGACAACGATGTCTTAGTGTAAACGCTGCTGTGAGTTTCTAGAATAATTTGTTCCAATTTTCCGCTGATTACATGAGAAACAGGCAACAGAATCTGAATCTCCGACCATTTGATTCTAAAGTATACCACACCCGCTTAGACGTATCACAGATAAAACAACGGGCCTTTGCTGTTCAATTTGTTTGTTAACGATCTGAGTAAATTAATAGAGTCGGCTGATTGCTTAACGTTTGCCGACGATATTAAATGTTCAATATATCCAAATATTTGTGTATGACGTATGTATACTAGATCAACCGCGCGTCTGATTTATGATTACTTACGCGCTGGTGATGTGCTTGCTAGGGTTCGGAAAGTGAAAGATCTCGTAATACTCTTTAACCTCAGTTTACGTTAAACGACATCATTATTGTTGTCTAAGTCCTTTTATGAGAGCCAGGTTTCGTTATATGTAACTTAATCATTTCAATTTAACAATATCTGGGATATGTATGCATTGTATAATTTATATGTGAGTATTGTATGATTTATATGTGAGTAGTGTATGAGAGAAATGAATGCAGATTAATGGAATTCGCTTGAAGATCTATATATTACCATGTTGGAAAAAAATCCTAAAATGTTTCTTACGTTTCGCCTTCAAACAGTACCGACACTATCGTTATTAGTACCCTATTAGTTTATTGTTAATTTTCTTAAATTTCGTAGAGAATGCTCACTACGGCCTATGTCTTCAAACTGATCTGAGGCAAAGTATCCCACACCTTAGAATGCAAGCGAAGGTCTATCTATTTATTACGGAAAATAATGACCGAGTTCAGTCACATAATCTTATTGTAGTGCCGTCCTAGCGAACTCATCTGAATCGGTGGAGTCTGTTCACACACGCTTTGCGGAACATACCTGTGTTTAGTTCGACAGCTCCTGTTCTGGATGTTTTATTGCTAGCTTGCATCTCTTATATGTGTGGTCATTGCGTTACTTATTCACTTCTGAGTAAGGTCAATACGACCTACAATAATATATGCTCTATGTTTAGTCCTAATTTGTGTCCTAGAATGATTGCTATTGGTATAGGTAACTATGTATGTACATACCTTTAATATTCAAGTCTGATACATTAGCGTCTTGGTGTTTCTGTAATACTGAGGTGTTATATAGAATATTGAATGGTTTTATTTTCCTTGATTATTTAATATTTATTATTTACCGATAATTGGACTACTTAAATTTTCGAAGATTTAAATGATGTTATTTTTAATACTTAATTTATGTTACTCCATACGATTTTCTAGGATTCAATAGAGGTTATGAATAAGATAAAACGAATTTACCGCATGAAGTAAATAACATCCGACGTTTCGGCGATGTTGCAACCGTTAATCTAGTCAATCAACCGCGATAGTCTTCGACTTCATATTCAATAGAGGTTTCAGAGCTTACTTAGATTTGGTGAATAAGGATACAATAGACCCCTCACTATGACGCAGGTTTGGGGCGGTAATGTAAATCCGCGTTATAGGTTGAACCCCGTGATAATGAAAGCAATAACATAGTTCGCACATGCAGGTACACTTAAAATCTAAATATAAATACTAGCGCATACGATATTCATTAACCATTTACTAACCATGTTTATTTCATATAAGCTCAATTTAAAAAAAATCTGTAATCTTCTTCTGTTTACTTATCTGGTTTATTTAACATATCCCTTAAACATGATGTAAGACATATTTTCTGACGATTCTACCCATCTTGTTATTGTTTCGATGCCTTGTAATACCTCTTTTGTAGTAAAAGACACATCAGACGTATGGTAAGGTATATCTATATTCCCTTCTTCTTCTCACGTCTCTCCTTCATCGCAAACCGCCTCAATAATCATGAGGTCAGAAAAATGCTGACAAATAATTTCTGTACCATCCACTGTTACCCATTTGTCTAAAATTTGGTTTTCCGAGTTTCGTCTTTTTTCGGGAAAGTTCGAAATCTTCGTTGAGTTTATGAACAAACGAATACAGTTTAGTTTCTTCTGCTATCCAGTCCCTTATTGCACCCTCAGGTACTACCAACTCTCTCATTTTACATGCTTTAGAAACACCGCTCTTCACTTTGTTGAAAATTTCCCGTTTTCTTTAACACTATAAGATTTCCTTTAACTCATTGTGATCGCGCGTAGTTACAAGCGGTTTGGCGCCCGTGGTGCAGATGCAGGACGTAGGACTACAGCTTGTAGATCAACTGCCGGCCGAAGACTGACACAATGAAAGAAATCAGGCTCGCTCCCGCCTCCCTCGGGCGTAAGTCGCCCCTGAGTCTAATAAAATTTGAGTGAAATCGCCACCTCCCTCGTAAAATCCGAATCCGCGGTATAACGAGCCGCGATAGAGCGATGCTCTACTGTATTATTATCAGAAAAAATAAATGGTCGCAGTGATGAGAGTTATACTACTCGTACAACTTTTCGCCACTATCCCTCCCTTTCGACAATCAAGCTCTTGAGCGTAGATATATGAAAATGTGATTACATTAGAATATATTTTTTGATACATTTTCCAGATCCTTGTGAAATTATTTTCTCCTTAAATATTGTAGAGGATAGAGTAGAGTAACAGGGAGGCAACATGGTCGTATACCCTTTTTTCTCTTCAATATATTTGAGGATTCGGGGTCGACTCTTAAGCCCCGTATCCACTTGCGAGCGTGGCACGTTGTGAGCGGCTCATTTCGATTTCAAGACCGGTTTCCCTCGAGTTAGGCGACGCGATTCGCGCAGCTCAATCCTAGCCGCGTACTGTCGGTTTTTTTTGGCGATGCTTAAAGGGCGCTCAGTCTGAGTCGCGCAGATTGTGGAAACGGGCGTGTGCGCAATTCGTGATTAAAAAATGGACGACCGTCCTTTGCTACCTGTTTGACCTTTATTTCCTAAATTCTCGATATCTACTTCCGACTTTATAAATTAGAGAGGAAGGATGCTTGGCGTAAAATTGCCATAAAATCTTCCATTCAAATAGAAGAGCTGGCTCTTGCACGCTCACTACGAGCCGTTCACTGTTGCACTCCGAGAATACTCACATCGAGCGGCTCACTGCGCGCCGCTCCAATGCGCTGCTCTCGCAGGTCGATACGGGGCTCTACATACCATCGGTCATTAGTATTGAGGTTATGAATAAAGGCAACCCGGTGTTCAACAATTCCCATTTCTAATGAGACTTTTCATATTTTGTCTATTCTATGCGTAGAATTTAAATTAATAATATTTATATACAAAAGTAATAATATAATAAAGAATATACATCAATAATTACTGTCTATCTTAGAAACTGTATTTTTGGTTCGTACTTAGTATTACGGAGCACGTGCATATAGACTAATGCATGCTGTGCGTTTGTATATCCGTCCGATGACTTCCGGTAGTCCAGTCTTAACCAAACTTGGTACGAACCTCCCTGGGTGACCCCGAGCACTACCTGGTGTTAGAAAATTCAATCCGAGTCGCGCAGATGCTGCTGCAGGCGCATCCTCCTTTACTTGGACTGGAAGAAGATCTGACCAATAGGTAGAGCAAGAATAACGTATATTGGTATTTTTGGAATCGTGGTGATGAGAGAAACTTATAGGTATAGGTTTTAAGCCATTTTGGATAATTCGCTACTTTTGTGTATATCGCTACTTTTGCTGGTAATTTACTTAACTATAACAAATTACCTTATTTTAATTTAAAGTAGCTCTCCTGACAATCCTGCAAAAATAGATGTATAAAATATGGTTCGATAATGGAGTGTAGTTGGAAACTAAATAAATATAACCTGTTAATTAATTATCATTTAGTAATTATTAATTGGTCATGCATTACCGCCACATTGTAATGTATCCCATGAAATGTTCAGGAAATAACACGATATACGAATAAAATAATTATACATGGCAAAAACCCTCGTTTGCGGCACTGGCGAATTTTTATGGGATTTTTACATTTCTTTCCCAAGGCAATGCGTTATTGATTATGATATAAATGGGATGACGGGCATAGACACAAAGTGATTTTTTTAAAAAAATATTAAATACTTTTTACTGATATGAACATAGTACTTAATAGTTTAATGGTTAATTTTTCGCATGCCAACCTGCTCCACCAACCGACTAATCTCTCCCTTGGTACGATTTAGGGTTTTAAATTAGTTTATACTTTTATTAATTATTATTACGCTACCGTCTTATGAAACAGATAAGTAAATAAAAAACACTAAAGGAGAGGGGGGGGCTATTGTTTCCGCTCTCCCCCGTATTTTTTTTTCATTTTATGTACAATGATTCTCACAGCATGCTTCTATAAGTTGTAAGCTCGGCGACGTTTAATAATAGTAATTGGATATATACCAAGTAGGAGATGTCGAGAGTCTACAGAGCGGATAGTCGGTTGCCAGGAATGTATTTTTCGTTATGTATGGTATGTTGTTACTTGAAATCTATTATCAATTTTCATATTTTCTCATACGTTTCAGAGCATTATAACAGAAACCACATTCATTTGAAGAGAATCCTGTCATTACCTTCTACATAGAAAGCACAAATTAAGTCATGAGCGATGACACATTTACATTCTTCTTCATTCCTCGTTGTATGATTTATCAGTTCCGAGAGTATTTAGAAAATTACCATTGAAATTGCTAAAAATAGTCTTTTGTATGTTTTAATTCCTTTTATGGTAATCATCGCGTTAGGGTGAAGAGAGTGAGCTCCTGCGGAAAGTCTATAATTAGAACGGCGTATCATCTGAGTAGGGAGATAATATTACCAATTCTGACGTCGTTTATAAGGATAATAACTTAGTTGGATTCATTCGATGAAATCCCTATTTTTATCAAATTTTAGCTATGCAATATTAGTCGATTGAGTCGAAGATCTGAGTTTTATAACAGTGTTGTCACGTGTTTGTTAATGGGGTGATATAGGTAAAGTGATATAGGTGATAATGGGGTGATATAGGTAAAGTGATATAGGTGATAATGGGGTGATATAGGTAAAGCCGAAAAGCCTCATACCGTCGTCTTACTTTTGCAGAGATATAACCAATTATTTAGGTTATTTTATATATGTATTAAGATAAAGGTATAATTTACGTTTTGATAAAAGTTTCGTTATGTCTCATTCTTGAAAAATATGAGATTTACGGAATGAAAATGTATAAAACTTCTTTTACTGCGTTTTTTCGATTTGTTTTATTTGACTGAAATTTTTACCAATTTGAAACATTTTCCTTCCAACGTAAATCATTTAATCCCCACATTGATGATCCCAAGAACGTTTTAAATTAATTATTATATTACCACGGTGTACCTACACGTTTCCAATTATATTAAGCAACATTCCACTATATTAGTAAATTACCGATTTCAATTTTTGCTCAATTTTATTGAGAAACTAATGAGTCTGAACGAATTTTAACTATATTAGAGGATTCGTAAATTCGTAGACTTGGACATGGATACAGGGATAATTCTAAAATCATAAATCCATTTTGGCTCGTTTTGATCAATATTTCATTGTATATTTTTCATAAGGTATAGAAAATGAATAAATGGAAATATAATCATACGTTACCTTAGAGCACCATCTAACTCTTGGTATAAAATGTATAGTTGAGGGATTTGTAATAATATAATTTATTTTAATTATACTATGTGTTGCTTTGGCGCTTCTGTATATATCTTTCCCTTAACAATAGAGGGATATTATTACTGCTTACTTACTCTACATAACGTGTCTAGAGTTATATGAAACAAACTTTTCTAGGGGTCAGGGCAAAGATATAATTTGATAATGAGACATAATACTCGTACATACTTGTTGAATCAGAATAATAATATTTCTTTATTTATAAAATATTTGTTATGACTCTCTAATCCCTGTTTTTTTTTAATATATTCTTGTCGTGGAATGATTTTTGTCATTAATGATTATTTGGGCCAAATTTTCCACCAAATTTTATTTAAACCAATGAAACTGATTTAAATTAAAGAAAATAATCCTACATTTTGTTTACAATACAATACAATGCACTAAACTACTCCAGTAGATAGGCATTCCTACAATTGGATACGTCACAAAATTAAATTCTAAACATTTAATTAATAAAAACATAACTATCAATGATAATTGTCATGGCTGTAATATCATATTCAATATTACCTACAAACAATAATCAAAATAAACTAATATGATTTAATAGTCGGGGAGAATAATAAATTAAAATAGAAATGCAAATTTTACATAGAATTAT